>JAMKCH010052643.1:0-52028 GCA_023653785.1 Ophioderma brevispina
TAAGGGTGCAAATGGCACAGAGTTAAGTATATGTATTACATGCTTCACCCAGAATCTAAATACATGCTTCACCCAGAATCTTACTCAGCAACCCATCCACTGGCCTTAACGAACAGGTGACTTTGTGAGCTTGGACAGGCTGTAAAATAAAAAGTTGGAATTGCAATATTTTCATACCTGGCCCATCAACAACTGCTCAGTGGAAATATTTCCAGAATGCTTTGAAAAAAGAAGAGTGAATTTCTAAGCAAAGTTTGTTAACAATCATGCACTAACCTCTCCCCAGGTAAACCCAAACACAGCGCAGTGATCGATGTACCCATCATAGTTCGCAACAAAGCCATGCCAGTGTTCCAGGAGCATTACTATAGCACTAGTATCTCAGAAGATGTTGCCCTCTATGCTGCTGTCATCCAGGTGCAGGCCATCAGCCCTCATGGTAGAGATGTCATCTACAGCATCTTCTCTGGTGATGAGTACAACCAGTTTGACATCAACCCTACAACAGGTGAGATTGTCAGCAGGTGTAATGAACGGGTTTTCAGTCGGATAAATATGCTTTTAAGGTGGTTGGGTGAAGTATCTGTCTGCTCATCAATGACACAAAGAGTACAAATGGCTTGAAGGGGTGTCCAAGAGGAGTTCTAAGAGCTTTCTTGCCATTCAGCATAAGTTTTGCACTTCCTCCATCTCTCTTTCTCTTTCTGACATCTTGTTTCCTTGCATTCTTTCTTCAAATTCCTTTCAGAAAAAAATTCACAATTTTTGTTGACCTCTTTGACTTGTTTATCTTTGCAGGTGTCATCAATGTTGTGGGAGCACTAGACTATGAGACCAACAACATGTACGGTTTGACTGTATATGCGAGCGACACACTCACTGGCGCATATGCATCCGTCACTGTCGACGTTGAAGTGCAAGACATAAATGACATCGCCCCTCATTTCCTCAGGAACATCTACCACGTAGAGCTCTCTGAGGCAGTTCCTGTTGGTTCCACCGTAGCACACATCAGTGCCACTGATCTTGACTCGCCTATGAATGCCAAAGTCAAGTACCAAATTGTCCCCAATGGAAATGAAACCAGCTTCTTCCATATTGACTCAAACAGCGGTATCATTTTCACCTCGCAAGTGCTTGACTACGAACGTTTCCCACAGCACAACTTTGTTGTGCTTGCTGTCGACAGTGGCATGCCGCAACTGACAAGCAGGGCGAGGGTTAGTGTGGAAGTAACAGATATGAATGACAATCCGCCCGAGTTCTCTCGTCAGGTGTACCAGTGCACTGTGAGTGAACTTGCTGAGAGGGGTAGCTTTGTGATGGCTGTGTCGGCCACTGACAAAGACGTATCGGATATAGACAAGCTGAGTTACTCCATTGTGTCTGGCAATGAGGACATGGCATTCTACATTGACAGTAAAACAGGTAGGTGGTAGGTAGGGATAAAATGTAGGGTGCTCGAAACTCATGTATGCAAAACAGATTGTTGACATAATAGGTAAGAAATAGTAAAGTGTATTTTTAGTTAGAAATTCTGGAAAAAGACTTGAAACAAATATTGTGATTTCTGCAAATAATTACCCAATTTCACAAACACTTAAGACTCTTAGGACAAATTAGCCATTGTGAAAGTTTTGAGAGATACATAGAACACATTTCTTGGTGCTTTGTCAAACAGGTGTAGTCAGTCTATCTAACACTCATCAGCTCAACCTAGGCTCCACCACAGCCTACCACCTCAATATCTCCGTATCAGACCGTGTCTTCACAAGCTCTACCCACGTCCACGTCTACATTGCACCCATCAACCATCACAGCCCCACGTTTGGCCAGGCCGAGTACAGTGTAGAATTCCCAGAGAACGAGACCGCTGGAGGGGTCGTGTGCCAAGTGACGGCTACCGATCCTGACGATGGTATCAACGGCGAGGTGACGTACTCCTTGTTTGGGAATGAGGCGAAACATTGGTTCCAAATTGATAGTACCACAGGTATGAATGGGTTTCATTTGTGTTATAGAACTGCATGGAATTTGCATGGATTTTAAATTCTAATCTTACCCTTAATTCTAATCTTGGCCTCTGTATATGATTACATTTAGTAAGAAAAAAATACATGACTGTAAAATGCATGCATCTCCTTTCATAATCTACTTAAAACATCTACTTATGATGATAAAACTCAATCGGCAGAGATCAAATGAATTAAAAGAAACTTGTACAAGATCTAAAATCTTAATCACAACATCTGTGTCGTCCTCTCAGGTCATATCTTTTCACAGCACGTGTTTGAAGGAGATAATCGTGGCTCGCGAGGTAAACTATGCCCTCTATTGGTTGTACACACTTTCGGAGACACTTGCGTATCCGATGCCACCACCGCAGCCAAAGAGACCCATTTTGGCTGCTTGTGTGCTGTTGTTTGCTGTATGCTTTTTATTTTCACCTCTGCTTTGCTGGCACATGGATGCATTATCATTCAATACACATATGATTTATGTTGATTTAAGATTTGGATAAAATGGCTTTCTGCACCTTACCTCCCAAAGTTAAAATGTTATTTTTTGTGGGGACATCCCTCTGAGGTTTTGAGGATTTAGTTGAGGTCATAATAAGCATTTCGACTTTATTTGGTAAAGAAAATACAAATGTTCTGCTTAGTGTAAGGTACTTCAGTTGTTCCCCAAGTTGAGCACATTTTAGGGTTTATTGCCAGTGAAACCCACAAAATAAACCCAACCCTTTGAGGTGCAGTGAGCCTTGGGTGCTAATAATAGTAAATTTGTGTTAGAGTGTAGAGAAAAAAATAAGCTCACTTCACTGGGTTCAGAGATGGGTTGTAACTATGTGTTATTATTAACAAACTAAATAGAATAGTGTAGAGTGAGTGGTGGACTTCTGAATGCTAGAATATATCTGCAATTTAATCAAACTGAAAACGAGGAATTTCCAAACAAAGTTTGCCGTTGGGTGTGTGGATTGTATTCCTTCAACTTCAGTACACAGCAGTGCAATAACATGACCATCGCTTGCAAGTTAATACAAAGAGTAACACACTGGAGCCATTTGTAATTAATAATATTCGATGGGATTTGAACTATGTATAAGAATAGTTTGGGTCATTCACTTTGTTTTATTAGTTGTAACAAAATATATATATAAAAAAAAAAAAAAAAAAAAAGGAGATAATCGTGGCTCGCGAGGTAAACTATGCCCTCTATTGGTTGTACACACTTTCGGAGACACTTGCGTATCCGATGCCACCACCGCAGCCAAAGAGACCCATTTTGGCTGCTTGTGTGCTGTTTGCTGTATGCTTTTTATTTTCACCTCTGCTTTGCTGGCACATGGATGCATTATCATTCAATACACATATGATTTATGTTGATTTAAGATTTGGATAAAATGGCTTTCTGCACCTTACCTCCCAAAGTTAAAATGTTATTTTTTGTGGGGACATCCCTCTGAGGTTTTGAGGATTTAGTTGAGGTCATAATAAGCATTTCGACTTTATTTGGTAAAGAAAATACAAATGTTCTGCTTAGTGTAAGGTACTTCAGTTGTTCCCCAAGTTGAGCACATTTTAGGGTTTATTGCCAGTGAAACCCACAAAATAAACCCAACCCTTTGAGGTGCAGTGAGCCTTGGGTGCTAATAATAGTAAATTTGTGTTAGAGTGTAGAGAAAAAAATAAGCTCACTTCACTGGGTTCAGAGATGGGTTGTAACTATGTGTTATTATTAACAAACTAAATAGAATAGTGTAGAGTGAGTGGTGGACTTCTGAATGCTAGAATATATCTGCAATTTAATCAAACTGAAAACGAGGAATTTCCAAACAAAGTTTGCCGTTGGGTGTGTGGATTGTATTCCTTCAACTTCAGTACACAGCAGTGCAATAACATGACCATCGCTTGCAAGTTAATACAAAGAGTAACACACTGGAGCCATTTGTAATTAATAATATTCGATGGGATTTGAACTATGTATAAGAATAGTTTGGGTCATTCACTTTGTTTTATTAGTTGTAACAAAATATATATATACTAGAAACACTGGACTGACAACACTGGAATGTGCACATGCACCAGAGATAGTATGAAGTGACTTAGCACTTTGCACAAGTTTGATCACTTTTTGCACTTAACAAATAGTATCTGAGACAAAAAAGATATGGCAATTATTTCTAGTTTTGATTGCCGTTTTCGACAGAAACTTAGCAAAATAAAACAAGTACAAGTTTGAAATAATGCCTTGATATTAATCCCCCTCCAGTTTTGTTTGTGGTAATTTATGAATGGCAGTGATGTTTTACTAAAAAGGGTAAATGTATGTTAAGAAATGTTACGTGAGCCTGAAAACCCACCAAGTGCACATGCGTTTACCAGGCATCCTAAAGCTCACATTTCACCATGCTTGTAAACCCCAAATACCGTTGCCTTCACAAAAGTAACACTGTCAAATTGATTTCAAATAAAAGATTACGCTCCGATCAAATTACGTATCTTGTTTGCCCACACATGTATTTACTTTCGAATGATAAAAACAAATTGGTAAACCAGTATAAAAACCCAAGTACCTTTTTCTGTTGGTTCATGCAATAGCTTAGGTAGTACTTATATCAACAGGAAGCTAATTCTCACTGTCATAATCCTGGTGAAAAAGTATGAACTTTCAGTTGCATTCCATGCATTCTGCCCACATTTCGTACATTTTAGCTGATGCACTTGCATTGAACATCAAAATGAAAATCAAGATTTAAACCAAAATGTTTGCATCATCATCATCTTCATATCTATTCCTGAGGCAATACTTTAATAATAATAATCCATTTACATTTGGTTAGCAGCTGTCTTTAAGCAAAGTAACTTGACTCATCTTCAGTTGATACCCTTTATTTTGCAAGGCAAGGTGATATTTCCAATGTATTAAATGATGAAATGTGGGATTTGAAACTGAGCAAGTTATTTCCCACTTTCTTTTTTTGATACTGAGCGAACTAATTTTCTTCTGCCGTAAATCCACAGGTGAGGTGCGGACCAGGATACCACTAGATCTTGAAGCTATAAACGCGCGCACCATGACTATTCCTGTAATCGCCACAGATGGTGGTGGGAGATCTACATCAACCAAAATCAATGTGTTGCTAAGCGATACAAATGATAACGTGCCCATCTTTGAGTTTGCAGAATATCAGGCATTTGTGAGATCAGATGCACCGATTGGGACCAAGATTCTTACGGTATGTCTTCTAAGAAATTTGTTCATAAAGTTTAAAGATTGGTGTTGGTGAAGAAGCTGTATACCTTGACTCAAATGTGGAAATTTGTTACTTTTGTTGGTATTCTTTGTGTTGTAAGATTGTGAAATATCTTGTAAGCTTATATCAAAGTTAAAACTTACAGTTAATAAGGTGTTAGGAAGTAACATTACATGTTTAAGCTTTAAGGTTAGGTACCATGGTTGTGGCTTAAAGGGATTAGCAGCGATTTGCTAATCCGAAACATCGAAAAAAATCATCAAAATTCATATTTTTGTATTTTTGTTACTAGCATGGATATGCAAACATAACCTGCAAGTGGTTGGCTTGAAATCTGTGTATTAAAGACAAGACAGGACTTTTTATCTGATTCTTTAATTTCTATACGTGCGTATCAAAATTCCAACTTGAGATCAAAAAAGCCTTTCTCGGTGAATATCCCAGATTTTAAGCGTGATATTGAAAAAAAAAAAAAAAAAAAAAATGTGGAAATTTGTTACTTTTGTTGGTATTCTTTGTGTTGTAAGATTGTGAAATATCTTGTAAGCTTATATCAAAGTTAAAACTTACAGTTAATAAGGTGTTAGGAAGTAACATTACATGTTTAAGCTTTAAGGTTAGGTACCATGGTTGTGGCTTAATATATGGATATACTCTGCTCAACTTGAAGTGAAAAGTAATGAAAAACACACAAAGACAGCATGTACAATTGATGCATGAGCAGAAAGGGTGTGACAACACAATTAGAGGCAGGCTGCATTGAGTAAAGTGTTTAGAGCAGGTTAATGCCTAATGGTAGGGCAGGTTTTATATCAGAGCAAAGGGTGATTTGAAGCAATCCCATAATGCATTGCAGCATACCTTTATTGTACTGTACAAAACACATGTTGTCAGTACTTAGGGATAAAGTGTTCAAGAAGTTTAAGAACCACAAGACATTTCATTATGCTAAAAAATACCTAATTACTAATGCTTGATGGGCTAAAATGAGTGTAAATGTCAGGGTGTTTATGTTCTATGAATAGGATTTTTGTAGGATCACATGACCTAATTGAGGTGAATTTTCCCAAAACAGGTACATTGTGGGATTGACTCAATACACCCTCTGGTGTCAGAGTATAAGCTTTAGAAATGGGCTGTGAGAATAGATTACAGGTAATCCTGCTTTGAAATAGTCCAGGCTGAAGGATGAATTTTTGGCACAGCATGGATAGTGCAATTGCATGTTTTCTAAAGGATATGGTCTATATTTCTTCCAACTTGACCATTAAAAAACATGTATTAACGTAATGACTCCAATTAATATGCGTTTCACACTTAAGCTAAATTCAGAAAAACCTGTTGATATTAAGCGCACAATTTGTATAAATATTCCATGCAGTTCAAAGCTATTTCTAACAGCATTTCCTTCTTCATTGCAGATGTCAGCAGTCGATGCCGACCTTGGCGACAACGCGGTGGTCACCTATGGTTTTGACAACGGTACCAGTCGTCTGATTGTCGATACGTTTGCAGTAGACAGCAGGACTGGTATTGTTACTACTAGAGGGGATCTCCGTGATATCGGTATGTTATGATTATGAGAAGCTCGCCCCTTTCACAATCCCCCAAAATGCCTGCACCCTCGCTGTTTTTCGACATGCTTGGATTCAAAGTAACAGGGAGACACACTACTTAGAAGTTATTGCAACATGCCAGCCATTTCTTTACCTGTTATTAGGAGTCCAAACACATGGGAAATAGGGATGGGCGCAGTCCATTTTTGAGACTGTGAAAGGGTGAATAGCTCATGACATACCCTTTGAAGCTGTAGTCCGTCAGCTTCACATGGCATAAAGTTTTCTCTCCAAATATAATAAACTCTATGATGTACACAGTACTGAATAAACTGACATTCAATCATTGAACAGGTTGTGGTTGAGAGAAGTTGTCTTAGTTGTTTGCATGTTCATATAAATAAAAGGATGCACATTAAATTCACAGAATTGCAATCAAATTCAGTATCTTTGCCTGTGAGATGTTAATTTGATGTAGTAAAACCACAAGGGTCTTCAAGAGTTTGATTTACTCCTCACAAGCAATATAGATGATTTAGTTGTGGTCTTTTAAGAGTTATACTGATTTTCAGATGTGTGATCCCCAAGAAGTTTTCATTATTAATTATTGTATGTTTCTCTACTACTCAGAGGGTAGCATTCTTCAGTTCTTCATGGAAGCTACTGATGGTGGTACCCCAACCATGATTGGCCAGGTTGCTGTAGAGATCCACATCCTCCTCTCCAACATGATCCCTCCTGAATTTGAGATGCAAGGAACTGACAACACCAACATCCCCATGTATGTCATCCCAGAAGATTTTGCTGTTGGTAATGTCTTGGACACCTTTGTGGCTTACCACAACCAGAGCATCTTGTACAGCCTGGTACCCGGCAACGACATGCGTACAAATAATCCTACACGATTCAGTATCAGCCAAGGTGGTGCTCTCTCTGTTATAAGCCCACTGGATCATGAGCAGTGCAAATGGTACAGGCTTCTGTTGAAGGCAGAGACTGAAAAGTCACCCAAGGTGGCAACGTTCTTGGAAGTAAAGGTTACTGTGACTGACGTCAATGATAATCCACCTCTGTTTGAGGATGACGTCTATGAAGTGCGTATCCCAGAGAATATCGACATGGAAACTGATATATTACAGGTAGGTTTTAACATGGAAATAACTAAATATTTTAAAGAAGGGGCTTTTGTAGACACTCCATCCTACTGAGAAATGCATAACATCAGTGCCAGCAGTGTAGGTGTTTCCTTCATGAATTGTGTTTGTTGCCATTTTGTATGTGGTTTCTTTCTCTAACCTTCAGTGAACATAAGTGATTTTAACAGTGCCACAGAGTGTAGCGCATCTCTTACTTAGTTACTCAATTAAAGAAGCTTATATCAAACTCTAAAAGTTTGTTCTTCAACCATTAGGGTGAAGATTGATAAGCTCAGTGCAGAATACTGTCATTATATCAGACCTGTATAATGTAAATTGTTCTCTTCTGTTGTTAAACATCTAGGTACGTGCAACAGACTTGGATGATGGCCCATCTGGAAGGATCATGTACCATCTTGGCTTAACAGAGGATGATGAGGACGGTGAAGCTCTTGAAGTCTTCACGATTGATCCTGAAACTGGCTGGATTAGCACCATGGCTGAACTTGATAGAGAAATGGTGGCGGCGTACTCACTGCTAGTCTTCGCAAAAAAAAAAAAAAAAAAAACAACTTTTCCACCTCCTTCCCCACTCCCTCAACTCCCTTCTTGCATCTTCCACACACAAAGTCCCTTGCCAAACTTGGGGTCACTCTCTTCATCTTTGTGCATCTCCCATGAATCCATTTCCCACATTTCTCACACCACACTGAATAACTAAATATTTTAAAGAAGGGGCTTTTGTAGACACTCCATCCTACTGAGAATGCATAACATCAGTGCCAGCAGTGTAGGTGTTTCCTTCATGAATTGTGTTTGTTGCCATTTTGTATGTGGGTTTCTTTCTCTAACCTTCAGTGAACATAAGTGATTTTAACAGTGCCACAGAGTGTAGCGCATCTCTTACTTAGTTACTCAATTAAAGAAGCTTATATCAAACTCTAAAAGTTTGTTCTTCAACCATTAGGGTGAAGATTGATAAGCTCAGTGCAGAATACTGTCATTATATCAGACCTGTATAATGTAAATTGTTCTCTTCTGTTGTTAAACATCTAGGTACGTGCAACAGACTTGGATGATGGCCCATCTGGAAGGATCATGTACCATCTTGGCTTAACAGAGGATGATGAGGACGGTGAAGCTCTTGAAGTCTTCACGATTGATCCTGAAACTGGCTGGATTAGCACCATGGCTGAACTTGATAGAGAAATGGTGGCGGCGTACTCACTGCTAGTCTTCGCTAGTGATGGAGGCACTGCAAGCACTCAAAACACAGCCTCGGCTTCCATCAATATTGATGTGATGGACTTCAACGATTCGCCACCCCATTTTGTCCACCCGTCTTACACCGGATCGATAGCAGAAGACGTATCCGTGGGAACTGTCGTCATGACGATCACTGCTTCTGATGCGGATTTGCCCATCAATGCCAACTTGGTTTACTACATAACAGGTGGTGATCCAAGGGGACATTTTGCAATAGAGAGCAGCACAGGGAAGTTGTACGTGGCCAGGCCATTGGATCGAGAACTTGTGTCTAACTACCAATTGAATGTGACTGTTACAGATGGCGTATTCATGGACAGCACCAGAGCCACGGTTGAAGTTGTAGATGTCAATGACAATGTACCAGTCTGTTTGCAGGTGAGTGAAAGCCAATTTGTGGATTAGTGTTCAGACAAATGAAGTAATCCCAAACGGGAATTGAACAGAAGATCTCAGGATTACAAGACCTGTGCTGTAACCATGTGAGCTTTGTAATTCGGCATGTTGAAAATTCTAAACATAGTGGTCACTTACAAAATAAATAATATTAGGTGGTCCCCGGGTTTTGCGATCACCTGAGTTTCGTGACTTGAATGACCCCTGATGACCTTGTTGTGACTTTTAAAATTTTTGGCAGCAACAATCGACCCCACCAAGTTTCATGTCCATACACCAATGTTTACCCCATTTGACTTCCTTTGACCTTGAATGACCCCTGATGACCTTTGGTCCACTAACCAACACAAACTCGGTCTTCGGTCAAGGGGCACCCACCCACCAAGTTTAAGGAACATGCGACCCTCGGTCTCTGAGAAAATAGACGCGTATAGATTATAGTAAGTTCCAAATTGTGAAATTATCTTTTCAAATGAAGAAATATAATGAACGATAACATTAAAAAAAAAAAAAAAAAAAAGACCTTGTTGTGACTTTTAAAATTTTCGGCAGCAACAATCGACCCCACCAAGTTTCATGTCCATACACCAATGTTTACCCCATTTGACTTCCCTCGGTCTCTGAGAAAATAGACGCATATAGATTATAGTAAGTTCCAACTTGTGAAATTATCTTTTCAAATGAAGAAATATAATGAACGATGACATTGGTTTTCATATAGAGTTCGTGGTATTGACCAAAATAGAGGAGTGTAAAGACTGGGGATGTATTCAATTGTCCATAGATTTTTTCATGGTAATGTTGAAACTTCTTTATCCAGAGTTAAATTTGTTGTGTTCAACCCATTTTATAGATGATCTATTCAGAGGACATCAGTGAAGCAATGGCTCTAGGTGAATACATCATGCAAGTCTCCGCTATAGATGCTGATGCCGAACCCAATGCAGCCATCAACTATTCGCTTGAAGGATCTGGCTCTGAGCTCTTCGACATAGATGATGAGACTGGCATCATAACGGTTGCAGACACCCTAGACAGCGATACCCAGCCTCTGTACGAGCTGGAAGCGGTGGCGTCCGATGCCGATGGCAACAGTTGCTCTTCCTGGATTCTGATTGGTCTGTTAGATGAGAACGATAATGCACCTGCCTTTACAGAGTTGGTTTACAACAAGTCAGTCAGTGAGAACACTACAGTCAATACTTTGTTAACTAGAGTGCAAGCTGTGGATCCAGATGCAGGTAGGGTATTAAGAGTGCAGATGAGTATTTTTTTGTTTTTTGTGGAAGGTCACCTATGTGGGCATGTTGGGAATTGGATTAAAAATTTTACAGGGCTGGAAAAATTTTGTATTTCCAGGGAAGCAAATTAAATTTTCCAGAAAGCAGAGCACAATTCCTGCCATTTTTATGTTCTTCTTTATTTGGAATGTCTAAATTTCCTTTCAAATTCCAAACCTTCATTCTATATTCCAAAATTTCCTTGGAACTTTCCAGATTCTCCATTCATTCTAGGCATGAAAATATAAATCGTAGTTTTGACTTCCTTAGCATCTTGCCCATTAGAAATAAGACATTACAAAAATGTGCTTCAGTTACAAGTTACTTGAGCAATGGCAACATTTGCAAATTACTCTATTTCAGAAGATGATTTGTTTTAAATCTATTCCAACCTCCTTAGCAGGAATATTTCACATCCTATGCCAACATTGAATAAGACTTTAGCAATGATAATGAGTATGAAATACAATACTGGTGTTTTGTTCTGGTAAGCATGGCCAAAAAATCATTGAAGTAATTTGAAAAGTAGTTTTGTCTTCTGAATTAGAGTAAATAGTCAAAGGCAGGCTGTTAAGGTGTGCAACTATTATCTCATTTTTGTTGAAGTTGTATATTGATGTGTTTAATAGTATTTCACCTACATTATAAATCATTACACTGAACTGATTTCCTTTACACCAATGTTGACTGAAACATATGCATTTCCCTTCTGAGAATTGGAATGCCCCAAATTACCATAATTACACCCCTAAAAGAGAAATGGTCTCGACCAGTGACCCCAGGTCACACCCTGTCGACCTTAGCTCTTCCTCAATTCCGTTTTGGCCGCCAGTCAGAACGGACGTGTTACCGCAGCCTCTGTCTATTTAGCAGCCAAAATTATCTGAGATTTTGATATTGGACTTGTTGTCATCTCATACGGAATACTCCTATTACTATACCTATCTATCTGGGATATATACTGGATTATATACTGGATTTATAACGCTCATTCGGACGGAATAAACAGAGACTTTTACGCCGTCGGAGAGCTCTTGTTTTGTATCCTTTTTTGCCGCCCTTGCGGTCATGTGATCTGTGTAGCGGGAAATAAGGTAAACAAAGGCAGCCATTGACGCACAAAAAAAAAAAAAAAAAAAATAGCAGGAATATTTCACATCCTATGCCAACATTGAATAAGACTTTAGCAATGATAATGAGTATGAAATACAATACTGGTGTTTTGTTCTGGTAAGCTTCTATGGCCAAAAAATCATTGAAGTAATTTGAAAAGTAGTTTCGTCTTCTGAATTAGAGTAAATAGTCAAAGACAGGCTGTTAAGGTGTGCAACTATTATCTCATTTTTGTTGAAGTTGTATATTGATGTGTTTAGTAGTATTTCACCTACATTATATTACACTTTACAAATTGTTCTCACTTACAGGTGTCAACCGCAAATTCACCTTCTCCTTGGTCGACGTCGAAGCCAGCGACTTCACTATAGACCGTGATTCTGGCATCCTCACCCTCAGACGCGCATTAGACCGAGAGGACCGCAGTCAGTACAACCTCTCTGTGCGAGCTACAGACAGTAACAATGCAGAGCTCTATTCTGATGCTCACATCGTCATCAATGTGTTAGATGAGAATGACAATGAACCACAGTTTGAGTTTGATCTGTACAACACCACGCTGTCAGAGGACCTGCAGGGCGGAAGCCATGTCGTGACAGTGTTGGCTAGTAGTAAAGATGTTGGCGTCAATGCACAGATAACCTACCAGATTATTAGTGGCAATGAGCATGGGAAATTTACTATTAATCCAGATACAGGTAAGAGCATTAAACTCAACTAGGTTTAAAGGTACATTTTGTGATTCCAGCACATTCTGTTTTATTTGTGGTTCACAAGATGAACTTGAGAACAGCTTATTTACAAAATTTGAGTTGATTCAGATCTTGTGGTTTTTGTTATGAGCAATTGCTTGATTCTTACGTCCCATAGGCCACTGTGCTTTAATTTCTGTCCGTTTACAGACAGAAAATACAAAATTTGCAATTTTGTTACAGATACGACCAAATTTGCACGTAAGATTAGGTACAGTAGGCTTATGGTTGAGATAATATAAAAATCTAAACTTTTTAAAGGTAAATCGGGACGAGGTTGTGGAACACGAAATGCCCAGCTTTAACTTCTTGTTGCATTCAGAAATAATTAAACAATGTTAAGGGTGATATCATTTATCACTTGGATCAGACTTTTAGTTTCAAGGGATTGGTTATGGAAGAGCAGGATCTGAATCATATTTACCCATGTAACTGTGGCAGTCAACAATTTTTACAAGTGTGTGTGAATAACTCAAGATCTGCATGCATGCAACTTACATTCATCTGTGCACAGTTTTCTCTCAAATATTTTGCCAACAAAGGAAGTGAAAACTGCCATTGGCATGCCAGCTTGTGATTTAAGGTGGCAACAAGGATTAGTCAAACATTCAAGAGGTCGAAATTATACCATTTACTTCGCCAATCGGTGTGTTACTGACAGGCGGCTAAGGATGCTTTCTTTATTCCACTTAAAAGATGATATCCTAGAAGTTAGTTAAAGGGCATAGCATGAAATTTCCATAATAAGGAGTCTCTTCTCGTTCATAAGTAGTCTTTTTCTTGTTAAAACACTTTGTATATACTATCAAAGCCAGTGCAACACTAAGAAAATTCTCACTCATGTGTCATATCCAGGTGAAATCACCATAGCAGCAGAACTAGACTATGAGTTGTCTAACAACTACTTCTTGACTGTGAAGGCTACCGATGGTGGATTACGCCCTCTGTCTGACACGACTATGGTGAACGTCCTTGTTACCGACTGCAATGACAATAAACCAATGTTTAGCCAGGATATCTACTACAGTGAAATCAATGAGGCGGCTAGGGTGGAAGACAGCATCGCTCAGGTAAGTATGAGGGGAAGACGCAAGATACGAGAAGATTTGAAAATTAAATTGCAAAATAGTGTCACAACATCTTAATTCGTAATCTCAACATAGCAGTTGCAAGTTAGTAAAACTTTGACTATCGTATTTACTCAGGTGATGGCTGAAGATATTGACAGTGGTGCATTTGGTGAGGTGACGTATTCCATCGTACGTGGTGATCTCTTTGATCAGTTCTACATTGATCCTACTAAGGGACTCATCAGTTTGGCAGCTGAACTGGATAGAGAACAGGTGAATGTTTTTTTTTGCAATATTTTAGCAACTCTTGTGTGATATTTGGAAGAAACAAAATAGAGGTTTATCTAGCTGAGCTAGCCCGCTTTGATACATTGTGAAAGGTGCTATATAAATGCCAGCATATATGTTTGATCAGAAAACAACTTATGTGTTGTAATACACCATTGGATGGGGTACAATGTTAAATAGGTGTTCATATATTGAATGACTAGTTTACACTTCCTAAAAGTAAATTGTAATACTAACAGTAATCATCAAGATTAAAGGGCATAATAAATAAATAACATCAAAATGAAATTTTATGTATAAAAAGTAGGGATAAACTCTATAAACAGGAAATACAATTATTATAACATTGTGAAGTATTAAACCAGAGGTTGGTTTGTTGGCATTTAGTCATAGCGCATATGTTGTGTACACCAGAAATAATCCCTTTGTATTTTTCTATAACCACATTTTGGGCAAATTGGCCTTTGATTCATAAGCATTTTTAGACCTTGTCATGTTAAATGCAAATCAGATTTTATAGAGGCTTAATAACACATTTATTAATTGTTAAAACAAATGAACTCATATTACTTTTTCTAACCTCAGTGTTTAACCAATCTCTCCACAGATTTCATCCTACAGTCTTGCTATACGGGCCAGTGATGGCGGTGAACCACCCAACTTTGTTGATGTTTCTGTGCAAGTGCTGGTTGCCGACATCAATGACAACGCACCAAGATTCTCAAGACAAAACTACACCATTGTCAGAAGGGTAAGATAAGCAAGGCAGCAAAATAATTCAGATGGGATTACTGATTTTTAGCACATTTCAAATTAATTAAGAGTTTGAAAGCACATGACTAGGGCTACCAGTTTTCATGTGTTACATGGGTTGTGGTTTTTGTGTGCATAGACAATACATGGAAAGTTGATGAAATGATTGGCCCAAGTAAATGCTGATTACTTAATTTGCTGTGCCAAATTTGATGGAATATACTGCAATAAAGTTTGCTCTAAGTCTCAACCATGAGTTTGCACTTGTTGAGATAAAACACTTAGTTTTCTTTGTTTTGTTTTTTTGCCGTCTGTAAATTTAGCAACATGTAATCAATATTGATGATCTCAATTCACACTATTTTAATGGCAGTCAACTACTCCAATTGATGCAAAAACTGCCTATGTGATAGATATATTTCCACTGCAACATGAACGTAAGAGACACATTGTTTTGACCAATTTGACGGGGACCTTTCAAATCACTGATCTGTAAACTTCCCTTTTTTACCAGGAGGATACACAGCTGAATACTAACCTGCTGCAGCTCAACGTCACAGATGCTGACACACCCATCAACGGACCGCCATTTACCTTCAGCATACTCTCTGGCAACGAAAGGGAAGCATTCTACCTGACGCCAGAGGGTGCCATTCACAATACAATATTGTTTGACCGATCCCAACAAGAGTCGTATCAACTAGTGATCCAAGTAAGCGACAGTGGAAAGCCTTCCTTGTCCCAAGTTACGTATGTGACAGTAGAGGTTATAGAGCCAAGCAACCCACCGGTAATTGCGTCGCCATTGATTATCAACATCCACTCGCAGGAGGATAACTTCCCTGGAGGCATCGTCGGCTGGATCCATGCTGAGGATCGTGACCCTTATGACACAGTCACATACCATCTAGTGAATGACATGAGTCACATGTTCAATGTGGACCCAGAAGATGGCAAAGTTCTGGCACAACCAGATCTAGATGATGGCTACTACCAACTAAACATCAGTGCCACTGATGGGCAGTTCACAGCTTATGGTGAAGTGGAAATCAATGTTGGTCTGATCACGATGGATATGCTTGAAAACAGTGTGAGCATCCGATTTGATGGCCTATCACCAAAGAAATTTGTCACGTTTTATATGGATACGTTCAAGCACACGATCAGCAATATACTGCGCTCTTCTGACTCCGAAGACGTTGGAGTTATAAGTATCCATGAGGCACTGAGTGATCCGGATGACACAGAGGTGTTATTTGCGGTTAAAAAAGACAGTCGCAGACGTTCAGGTTACATCAAGCCACGGTCCTTGGAACGCCAGATCAATGTGAGTGCTTCCAGTCTTGAGGAGCGCATGCATGTGACAATTCACTCTGTCTTGGCTGATATCTGTATAGTTGATTCTTGTGACAAGAACCACAAGTGTGTTACTCAGATAAGTTTGGATGAGTCTAGTGTGGCTACAGTGTACACAACAACTACTAGCTTTGTATCGCCAAGGCATGTCAGACAGCGTGTCTGTCTCTGTAAAGATAGAGGTGAGCAAATAATCTTAACTACAGTTTTATGTAAGTTAATGAAACCATCTCATAAAATCAAGCAAAGATTTTTGAGTTCAAGATGTTTGAAAATATTCATACCTTACAGAAATTAGACATTTTTGGGAGAGGGATTGTGCTAGTAATTACATTGTAGTGTCTGTTGTAAAATATTGGACCCCATTCCTTTGCTATTGTCATTCTACATGTCAGAAATGACGCTCATCTTGTATCAAATAAACTATAGTGCTTTTACTAGAAGATGTACCATAGCATCTTGTAATGTATTCTTGGTATTTCATCAAAGTTTATTTCCCATCTTAGAGTGAACTTATTTTAAAATGTCATAACCTGTTGGATTGATTGATTCAACTAGCTTAATTTGATCGTTATTTTCAGTGGAGAATTGTGATGATGGTGATGTTCCAAGGACTGTGATACCGGATGCTTGCACCAGCCAACCCTGCCCATCTTATCTTGAGTGTGTACCCAATGGGTGGAATTCAGCTGGTGTGCCCCAGAGAATAGCATCCATTGTGGAGGTAAGGAATAACAGAAACTTGTTAACCAAATGAAATAAGAAAAAAAATCCTTTGATGGGGAGCCAAAAAAAAATATGCTCATTATATGTGCATTATAGGACGGGACACATTGCAATGGGGATACTTACAGCATTTCAACTAACCCACATACCAGATTCATCAATTTGGACCCAGGGGATCTGGTAGAAGTACCCTGTGTAGTAATGAACCAATCAGAGCCAATATGACAAAGAAGATCATTAATAGCACGTAAATAGTGATGAAAAGGTGCATGGGTATTACTTGCACCCACATACCAAGTTTTGTCAAATTCAGATCTGGGATCTGGTAGAAGTTCATGTTTTCAACCTCATTTGATCCAAACCAGGCTTACCCTTCTACTAAAGCACCAGGGGGATAAAAATGGGGGGGTGGGAATTATCCATGTGAATGAAGGTGTATAGACTGTTTTAGCTTGTGATACTTGTAGGAGGTACGGGAGCGCTGGGCCCAGATCTTCTCTCTCTTGCCATTTGGCCAGACTCCTCCACTGTAATTTTGCTGTGGAGCATCACCACTCTCTCCGCAATGATGTCTGTTACCTTCGAGCATTGATAATGCCAGTACCCATTTGTAACCACTGGGGAAGGAGTAATTGAGGGTAAAGTGCCTTACTCAGGCACAGGGGGGTGGTAAAAAATAACCGGGGCTGCAGTGGGCTTGACCCAAAACCTTTGGGCGGTGGCGCGAACGCTAATCCAAGGGACCACACATTGCTTAATGGCTGAGGTATATTCATTTAAACATGACATTTTGTAAAGAAAGAAATGTTACTGCAGTCAAACATATAGGCATGTAGTGAATTTTTTTCTTCTGCAAATTGTGTGAAATGTACAGATATTTAAAAAATATAACTAATAGGTATTATAAAAATATGGCTAATATGAAAAAAACTGAAGAAAGATACTTTGTTAAAGAATATAACATGCAAGTTTGCTTGTTTTCTTTGTCCTGTTAATAAATCATCTCATTCTGTACAGATTCCAGTTTGCGACCTCTGAGTTTCAACGGTGTGAGCTATGTGCGTGAACGATAACGTGGAATTGTCCACCACTTCCACTCTTCTGTCTGCTGATTCCACACGCAACGATTCTAACGGAGTCATTCATGCATGCCGGGAGGGAAGCTATGATTCAGACTTTAACAGGTAATTCACCAAATCTGGACTGGTTTGATTTCATTAAAGACATTATGACACGGGAGAAGAATATGATTGGACAAAAACATACATTGCTATTGTCATTGCACAGTGCGTATGTAATGAGCTACGTGATGTGTTTAAAGCATTTATGCCTGACAGTGAAGTGATCATTTATGGGAGGGGGGTGTGTGCATCTTTTCTTTAGAACCCATTACTGCATTGGATTTCATGACTTGTTCACCATATTTTGTCTAAACAGTCTGCGGTAATATGGTAATGAATTAGGGTTAGTCGATATTTTTAGCTTCTCGTGCATCGGCAAAAATCAATGCATTGCATCAGTTTGACGGGAATCAGTCATAATGACACGTGCCCTGCAAGCTTATGATTTTATTAGGTGTCAAGCTGTGCGTGCATGCTTTGATTTTGGCCAAGCACAAGAAGTAAAAAATATGCAGGCATTGGACCTCTAAAAAGTTACCAAAATAATTGGGACTAGGTGAAAAAAACAATGCCAGGTTGTCATCAACTATCCTCTTTCGGTTGGTCATTCAGGTTCATTAAACTGATGCGCTGCCAAATATTTCAAAGATCGATTAAGATTTGTACCAATCAAACTGTCAAAATGAGACTAAAAAAATTGCTCAAAGTGCCATTGAATTTTAAGAATTCAAAGAAGATTCCTGCTCTATCAAGTATATCTGTACTATGTATTTTCATTGATTTTATTTGAATGAAAGGCTGACTCAGAGATTTCCGATGAGGGCGCTCAATTTCAAACCCATCGTGATTTTGGCATATACATAATGTTGTCCATATACTAATCACTGTGTGAAATAAACTAAGTTCAAATCGATGCCTTCATAATAGAAAAATCCGGATCCGGAATTTTTGTTATACACGTTATATATGCTATGGCACTGTATTACTATGCAGAAGTTTACTGCATGAAAAAAAACAAAAGATCCGATTCATCTCTAAGTTTGGAATAAAGCATTTTAGGTGTTCTATCTTGAGTTCTAGCTGACTGATTTCAATACTACACACACAAAAAAAAAATTAGGTTTCGAAAAATCTCTGAGTCAGACTTTAAGAGGTTACCTTATTTGCATCACTCTGGTGGTGATAGAGTATGGAATTTTACAAGGATATATAAATGTATGAATTTCTATACAGAGCTTTGAATTAACATGTTATTATTTGTTCCCATTTACTTCAATTCTTAGATCCGAGATGGTCTGATATCCTCCACTGATTCGGCATGTGCGAGGCTCAAATACGTATGTTCCGATCGGTGACGATGGCCCCAGTGGCACAAGATTGCTATCAATCGCCGTGGTAACTCGGCAACAATCACCCTTGACGACCAGTTTAGCCAGTGGTACGGCGCCAGGTGGCAACAGGGAATTGAATTTGGACACTATGGTGTTCGGTGCTCGGGTGTCCGCTGGGCAGCGTGTGCGTAGAGATGCCATTGAGGGTGGCTTTGTAGGCTGCATGGGAGATATGAGTTTGGATGGGGAAAGTTTGCCAAGGACTGGTGATGGAGTGGACTCTACTAATACAGGTTGGTTTTGGATTGAGATCAATCATGGAGATTGAATTTTCACTGCACCTGTATATTAAATCCTAGGGTACATGAACCAATGCAGCATTGTTTGTTGTATTTGTAGGTGTGGCCAACATGCAACAAACATTCATGCAGTTGTTAAGTAAAATTGTCGACTCTATCACAGTGTAAAAAATAACAAGCATGTGCATAATTTAAAACATTACAAGGAGCAATATTTGTCCTCTCCTTATCTGAGTGGCTACTTTCTCAAGCACTATATAAAAGGCATTTGTAATGAAAGGAAGTGTGTGTTCATTTAAGAGTAGTTTGTAACAGTAGGTTTGTGCTCATATGAGGATGTCCAGACATTTGTATAATATTTTATCAGAAGTGATGCACACATGGCATTGTGGGTGTAGTAATTTGCATTTAAGACAAAGCTTTAAGGGATAACAATATTACTACCAATTACTTGTATTCATTGTTTGCTTTATTTTGCTTGTGTTCAGGTGAATGTCCAGCAGGCCTGCTGACGGCGTGCACAAGTAATCCCTGCTACAATGGAGCCATTTGCTTAGACTATGGTTACAGCTTTGCCTGTCAGTGTGCTCCTGGCTGGACTGGCAGCCGTTGTCAACATTCCACCAACCCCTGCCTAATACAACCTTGCAGAAACGGCGGATCCTGCGTCAACATCGGCACCACCGACTTTGAGTGCGAGTGTCCCACTGGATTCTGGGGTCATACTTGCGAGATCAGCTCTTGCCAGCAGAATCCATGCAGGCATGGCGGTTTATGCAAAGAAACAGGACTCGGATTTAGTTGTAACTGCACCGCTACCGGTCACACAGGGAAATACTGCGAGGATCCGATCACCGAGTGTAATCAAAATCCGTGTAGGAGTGGGGAAAGGTGCTACCAATTGTCGGATAAATACCAGTGTTGTTCACCAAAGGCCACTGATCCAGTCTGCAATGAGATTCAAAAGGACATCTATCCAAATATGCATGAGAGCCCATACAGCATTGGAATGTTAGAAATCATAATCATCATTGTGGTGATCCTACTGATCATATTCTGCGTAATGATCTTTGCATTAGCTATGAGACGACGCAGAAAGAGGAGAGCTAACCGTAGATGCTCAGACGAATTGGCCGAGACACGCTACATGGCAGGCTATGGAACGGACTCCTACAAGCGAGACAGCAAACTGTCCAGCTTGGTGGAAATGCCTATGACAGTACAGAACAGTGCCCCAAGTCCTACCCCACCACCTCTACCAAACAGACCTACATCATACATTCCAAGCAACCATAACTCTCTGAGCCACTTGGATTCAGACTGCGGCTATGATGACCCGCAGCCATACCATGGACAACCCATTAGTCAACAGCCTTCTTTGCCACCAGTTCCATCCAACTCTGCTTCCGATAATGACTCTATTGCTAAACCAGCGTGGGAGTTTGATACACCTAGTGCACATGAAAGCTATGTTGATGGTAAGATGTTATGAAATTGTGTATGATTTGAGCATTACTTCTAGTCTACACCTAATTCCTGAATAGGCGGAGACTGCCTAATTCCGGAATTGGTGCAAAAGAAACTTCAAAGTAAAGCATTGTATGTTACATCAGGAGCAGACCATAATAATTTTCGATGTGCTGTTCAATTTAGGTAATGCTTTATAGATAAGTGGATTTGCTAAGTTGACAGATCCTTTGCACCTTATCCAAAATAAATATACTGACGGGAGTGCACAAGACAGGTGGAGATTTTTTTAGGATACGAATTTCTCTCAAATTTCACTGGATCGGTTATAGACCACCTACCGAGAATGTTTCAAAGGTTTATTGAACAAAAAGGTGCAAAAGAAAACCGCAAACCTTGTTTTGAACTTGCCTGCTATAGTAATCATTCCCCATAGAAAACCATGCTTTGACTTTCTGTCGTGCACGACAGAAACTACTAAATCATCATCTTATTACATAAAGATGGCGTATTTGGCTTATTCACTTCAGGTGTGATCTAATATATTGGTAAGCATTCCAAATGTGTAAAAAAACGGGGTTCGAGAAAAATTGGGGGCGCTTCTTCCTGGAAATCTCATGTCTCTAAGTGTTAATACAAAGGGATTATATAACAATAATTTCTACACAGTGCATAAACTTCGTCCAATCTAATTTTATGTTAAATTTCAGTTAGTAGCTATTATAAAAAATTAGTCACACAACTTTGCCATTTTCCTTCAATCAGGTCGCGAGAGCAGCAAAAACATGCCTCTTGGCGTGCACCCATTACAGCACTCACAACCATGCATCTTACCCCCAACCATGCGACACAGCCCGATGCCAATGGGCATACCCATGGACGACCCACCAGCCTACAGAGCAGCTGACACCAACAGCCAAGCAGACATGACGTCCATGAGCTCGCTGCACACGGATAACGATGAGGACGCTTTACCAGGTAACGTATAGCTTTTTAATTGCTGCAGATTTTGTTTTACTCTACTGTTACTCTTTTGTTTCAGGTTAGCAGTTCTTGATGGCTGCTCAGTCAATCGTCAACTGTTGAAGTTCATCATGAAATTAAAAAGTTCCTTTTGCTGAAAGCTACTACTCTAATCATGAATTTGTGGAACTGGTCACAGGAATGCTAACAAAGCAAATTGTGCTATAAATATGCATATAATAATCAAAGTTCACAAATGTGTCCATGATGATATTATCTGATAATTAACTATGAAACATGAATTAGTAGCTCAGAAGATGTAGATGCAGTCAGTTAGATGTAGATGCAGTCAGTTAGACATAGATGCAGTCAGATGTAGAGTTATAGATACCATTCAATGCAGACTGTTCTCTTTAGAAACTTATTAACTGATTACATTAAAACATACTACTAATGTCATAGTTCAAATGTAGCTCTGCAATCTATTCTCAAGTCAGAGACCTAATTTAAATAATTGATTGCTTTTAGATGAATCAACAGGATTAACCCCTGTTCACAGCTAGCTACTAGGCCGACTTTCTGATTTTGTCAATTTGGTAATTAAGTCATCTTTCTCTATTATTAACTCATTTACAATAACAACATGGTCAGATCTCAAAATAAGAAAGTACAAATGAAGCACACAGTAGTAGCAATTAAGAATAAAATTTTGGACTTGCAGTGAAGATACCTAAGTTTTGAGCAAGTTCTGTAGGTTTTTATATTATTTGTTATTACACTGCAAAGTAAAAATGCAATCCCATTTGCCACAAAAATAAAGCAGTAATAATGGTAGTGTCCTATTCTAATACTATTCCATGTCTTCCAAACAGTAGATAAATTGTAATCTGATGTGCCACTCCAAAAGTTTTAGATGGGCATTTTGTTTTTATTGTGAGATCTGACTCAAACTGTTGCCTATTTCTGATAGTATGACTGAATGGCATCACTAATGCATCTTGCTTAGGTGAATATTTATCTTTTTTTGAATAGGAGAATTGTGGAGCTGTTTAGAGGAAGTGTTGAGCATTAAAGTAATCCGATCAGATGTGTGTGTAAAAATCATAACTTGAGGGCCCGAATTTATCACTAGGCTGACGCTTATTTCTAGTTGCTTAAGTGCCGGGCAAGTAGTTAATGCTGGTGGGCAAGTTGTAAGGTCAATGGTAAAACACAGGAACTAGACAAAGCTAGCCTGGCAGGCAAATTGTTTGAAATAGTTTAACTCAAGGCACTAGTTGGAAACTGAAATCTGGTAGAGGAAAGTTGCAGAAGATAAGATCTTTACAGATAGCAAAAAATTAGGGCTGATGAAGAATATTCACTTTTGTTACATCGGTGGAATGTTCATGATGCACTTTAATTCATGATGTACAACATGCATATAAGCTGATATGCAGCTTGCTGTCATGGTAATATGGTGCCAAATTATGTACTAACACATCAAGTTTGCTGACACCCTTGCCTAATTGAGTTGAAAGTAAAAAAAAAGTGGGGTGAAGTGAAAATCAATTGTTGTAATTACGAGTACAGTTTGGAATAAATGTCTTCATTGGCTTAAGTAAAAAAGAATGAATATGTGCATATTTCCATTAAGAGTTCAAACGAAATGTTCAAGATCTTTCCTGAACTCCAAAATATTTGGATGTGATAATTGGAATAGTTTATGAAACTAGTGAAGACAGAGTTTTGTTTTACCTAACAAATACTATGGGTTGAAATGTGGACATATATCATAATTAGTGTTGATTTTAATATCATTAGCATGCTTACCAGCTTCTGTTACTATACTTCTGAAACCTTACATGGAAATTGAGAAATTATATTTTTTTTTTGGAATTGCTAAAGATTTTATGAATTTTGAGCAGCAGGGTGATTAATTTGAATTATAATAATCCTGAGTTCTGGGTGTCAGTAGACGACCACTTTAGGTCCATACTAACTTCTCTGTATCACTTCTTTTACTCTTTTACTTTTCTTGCTTGCCTTATTAATGGATTATTTCAAAACAGTAGAGGCACCACCATTGCCTCCCAAACCAGAGACCAATGAGGAGGCCCCACCACTGCCACCAAAATTGTCTTCTGGCCAGATGACACACAGCCCCTCTAAAACGCCTCTGCCAGCCTCTCCAGAATTAGGAGAAGACAACCCACTAATTGAGCAGTGCCAAAAGATACTAGACGATGATGACAAACATGCCGAAGAGAAATCTTTACTGGCTCATGAGGATGAGTTTAGTGATGAGGAAGATCATGAGCCCATACCACCACCTCGATGTGATGCCCTGGAAGCTCAGATGGAGGAAGATTTAGAAGGAGATGTAAATGACAATGAGGTGGTTATTATAGACAACAGAATGCCATCTCCAATCTTGAAGATGATAACACCACCAGCCTCTAATCCAAGTACCACGCCATCTACACCAAACCAGGAAAGCGTCTCCAGGGAAATCGCCGCTGCCAGTCCCAAATGTGTCCGGTTTAACATGGAACCGGAAATCACCAGATTTGAAGTCGACAGCCCTCAGTCCGACACGATGGAGGGATTACACGAAGGGGGAAATAGTTATGAAGAACTTGTAGGACTCAAAATAGAGCGGAGACGAGAGAATCCTGAGGAGCCAGTGCAAATCAGTATTAGCGAAATGGGTCATGAAGAAATCAATTCAGAAGGCCATGACACTGATGCGGTCATAGGCGTAGAGGGGCTGCTCTTTCTGGCAGATGCGGGCTGTCAAACAGAATGTGCTGCTCAAGAAGTGGTGGAACAAAGTCATCTCTTGGGTAGTGAGGATCCCATAGAATCGATGACAGAATTCCATGACACCCACCAGACTGTGTTTGTACCACAGCAGACTCCTCTGAAAGAGGAGCAGGAGAAACCAACCGGTTAGATTTACACCTTTACTGTGGTGTATTCAATGCAAGTTGGTCTATATCCTTGTGTGTATTGAACTTGAACGTCTCTTTGTTCAGTGATACACCACTTTATAGATCAGCTTGTTTTGTGAAGATTGTTGGTTTGTGTGGAAACCCGTACCTGACAACTTTTGTACAGTGGCATAGTAACCCTTGTCGAATCATTTTGCCAGTTTTATTTTCAGCCAAATTCTTTTCAGCCAAGTCATTGCTTTTTAATTTTACCATTATTTAGCTGCCATTTGATGTTGTGAAGCCGATTTATTCTGTTCATATTATTTTTGATTTCCACCAAGTTATGTGAGGATTATTGGAGTAGCCTGCTTGAGGGACACCTATTAAACAATCCCAAGAAACCAATGGGAAGTTATTTGAATAGATTTGATTTTGCACCTTTTGCTGCTTCAATGGATGCAAACCATAGATGATCAAACTTGTCATTTGTGACCCATTTCCAAGAGCAGGCTACCTCTAATTCAAATTTACCTCAATTGTATTTCAGTTGAAACATTGTTGTAGCAGTAGCCTTACCAGAAAAAAATATTTATCCATTGACAGTGTTTATATGTCAAGTGAGAATACCTACAGATTCCTGTTTTAAAGGCACATGAGGAATGCTGAGATGAATAGCAGGGAGCACTGCTGTGCAGTTGCCAAATATTACACCTGATGTTATCACTTTGATTTCCTTGAAACCAAAGAATATTCATATGTGCCTTTAAGACCACCCTAATTTCCTTCTTTGGAATTATCCCTGCTCCCATATTTGTAAAAGGTTGATATTGTGTTCTAAGATTCAGCTATTCATAGCTCTCTTCAAATTGAATCAAGTCTAGATTTAGTTAAGGTTGCCACTGAGTTGACACCCATTTAACGTTTAAGGCAACCATAGTCTTGATTATTTTATCCTTATTTTCATTCAACCTCAGCAAAATTCAACCCAAATATAATTTAACAAGGATTTTGGTTGACACAATTTCAGATAACCTCAGACAGGATTTTTCCACCCTTTTCTTTTCTGTTAACTGCTGCCCTCATGGTTTTTGTGTTATCATTGAATGAAGTTAAGCCTTGTAAATTCTGTATGTAAATAGCTTTGCCTGAAGACAAGTCTTGTGTCAGTCGGTGCATTAGCATATATAATCAGTCTTGTGCTTGAATTGAATGGATTTGTATTCATGTCTTGAACAAATATTTATATTTTCTTTACTAGATAATTGTTATTTATGTTTGGAATGTGTCACCAGGATTGGTACTCATCTGCTTGCTGTCCATATTGACATTGCTGTAAATGTAAACAGGCACGCCGGATTCGCTAAAGGGAGTCTAACTTAAGACCAAGACCCCACACCCCCCCACCCCCGGGGTTTAAACCAGGGTTAGCATGGATGGACCTTTATTATTTCAATATACAAGGAAAGTGTAACATAATAGGGAAGAGAAATTCCTTACGGGTGAGCCATTTTGGTCCATCCATGAGGAATTTCTGAATGTAATAGACATTGCACTTTCATACGTTGTTAAAAGAAAAAAAGGTCCAATCGTGGGGAATATCCCTGGGTTAAACACTCTTTTTAAAGTTGGACTCCCTTCGACACTATCAACCTCAGACATTTATAATAATATTGTTGTGATTAAAGCAAGTGCAGTCTTTATTAAAGTGCTTCATTGTCAATGTCATGAATAAGAACTTGAAAGTTTGAGATAGTTCCCTTGCACATTTTTCACTTTCGTATAATGCTGCAGTTTAAACATGACTTCCACTTTGGCATTTTGAATCATTTCCAAAATATTTGACAAGTCACAAATCCAGAGGCAAGGGCCACAAATGTTTTCTCTAATAGCGCCTTTTATGTGATGTTGCACGCAAGCAAAATCTTGCTGATAAGATTTGATTTGATTCCACTCGTGCAAAACTTTACACACAAGAGCTATTATGCAAAAATAGTTTGTAAGATTTTGCGGCTTGTATCCCTCGACTTATTGAATGGATGTATTTTAAGTGGTTGGGCCCGGGGGGGGGGGGGGTTTTTTTTTTTTTTTTTTTTTTTTTTTTTTTTTTTTCATTTGCTCCCCCAGAAAAAGAAGTCTGTTGCTGCCACTGTGTATTTTGAAGGTTTGCTGCAAAACCTTGGAGGTCAGTTTCCAGAAACTGCCAATTTGCTTGAGGTTATAGCTTGCCATTATCCCTTTAAATCATCCTTCAAATTAGAGTCGATATGGACAGCAAAGTAAATCACTACCACCTGGTACAATTAATATGTAATGTTTGTTGTATTAATTAACACTATAGTTGTATTTTTATTTCTGCACTATCTTTTTTTGTATTTTTTTCTGATTGCCTCTCGTCTTATTACTTATCTTGCATAACTTTTAGGTTTGATGGATCTACATCGAAAAGGTATCTATGTAACCGTTACTATGGAAATGCATTTATTGTCACCTGCAAAATTATTGGAATGCTGCCTTGATTAAGAAATTTGTCTAAGTGGTCTTCCTCAAACAATATCTGCAATTTGTTAATTTACAAGGCAGTAAATTGCTTATGGAAGCTAATTTGAAGTTACCCATGTCAGCTTATTTGGTAACAAATTTGTGACATTGTTTAAAGTTATAAAATTCCTAGTCAAATTTGGCATTAACTATTTTACCCATTTTATTTTGGTGAAGTAAGTTTGAACCTATCAATAACTTGAAAACTTAATAAAAGTTCAAAGTCAAACAAGGTATGCTTTAATGACCATGATGCAAATGTCTCTTGATCAAGGCTGGGTGACAAGGACCACCATTAGTGGTCTAGTTTGTGTACTGATCACCTGTAGTATAATAATTTATATATAATCACCTTGTATTTATTTTCGCATGCACTCACCTATATCACACAAACTATTAGTATACAGCATGGACTTGCAATCAACTCTACACCTGTACCAATGTTATCATGACTTAACTACTAATTCTCAAAGGAACTGCATTGTATAAACAAATATGTCAACTTACGACTTTGAAGACATCTCTTACTATATATGTATTTGCTTACATTCTTCTCAATTGGTAAATAAATTGATGTGTAGCATTCTACAGCTTTGAAGCAAACTTCTGGAACAAAAAAATGCAAAAGAAAAATAATGCTTTTGGTGGAAATTGGGATGCACTCTGTCAATTTGTATGCGAAATTGCAATTTACGGTGATTTTATTTTCCCATGTCACTACTGTGGAATTGTATACTGATTGCCATATGTAAAAAGAGAGAAGTGCCAGACCATGATGACAGTCTTGGTTTGCTGTGGCTGCCATGTTTGTATTTCCAAGATGCATTTCTTAGACTCTTGCACATGCATGAACTGGGCTGTTATGATTCTAAGCATAGTGAAAGGCACCGTTGAAGTTATCATTAGCACACAACCTTTTAGTGATTTGTGGGTCTTGTAGGTCCCTACACAGTCAAGTGAAATGCCTTTTTTTCTGCTCAGAGACACACAGATATTGATTGAACAGAAATCAACAAGACAATCCAGTTAATCTACTAAGCTAAACTGCAACTTATTCTGAGCATTTATTTTGAAAGTCAGGGTGAAAAAGAGTTTGGCCCTGTTATAGTCACCAAAATGCACTGTGCCCCTCAATGGTTTCCCGTGCACCTGGGCTCAAGAGTTATGGGGAGATAAATTGCTGGGGAGTTGTTGATGAGGAGCATTACTATGAGTTCAGGCATGTTGAAAACCAGCAATTCATGTAGTGCATTCAGATTTATAAAAGGGGTGAATTCTGAATTCTGAAAGAGAGAAGGGGGAACATAAATTAGCTTGGAAGAGCTTGGAGTTCTCCTTGGGTATCTACTGTGAGTATGACAGTTGATCCCTTTTAACAAACCATTTAAAAGTCTAAATATTTTAAAACATTTTTGACAATTCTGTGAATTATGAGTTGCAGTGCAAAATCTTAATCTATTTAATATGTTTGGAAATAAATGAATGCTTTTGGCATCATAAAACATTTAAACATAACTTTCCCAACCCTGTTGTATATGGTCTTTTAGATAAAATATAGGACTCTCTGCCCTCAGAACAAAATATCCAAGTTGAGGAGGAAAAAGCATAAATTGAAATGCACATGATATACAGTGATTTTCTTGTTGAAAATTTTGTATGCAGCTACAAGCCCATTTTAGAGCCCTATGTTCATGTGTATATGTCTTTGAAAATGTTTCTTGGCTTACAAGAATATGGTAGATGATAATTTTTGAGGCAATTACATCAGAAGTGACTAATTGGATAAAGCAGGGAGCACACTTTCACTTTGCCACAGACTGATTTGGTTTTTGGTGGAACAGCTTTGCTGCAATGTATCTGCCATTATATTGATGACTTGCTTGCTTGTGGGGCACTTGGAGAAACTTAACCCAAATTGGTTTTAAAAATTAAGAAATTATAACCTGATTTCAACACAGGGTGATCACATTGATATCATGTTCTATATTGTTACAATTTGCATTCCAAAAGCATGGTTTAGAAACACTAACAATTGACTGTATACATGTCACCATGTTTCGTAACATGTTACTTGTAACTGATGTGTTTGCTAATCTCAGTGCATGGCAGCAGTTAAGCGGCGTCACTTTTGTGTGAGAAATATGAATCTGTTAAAAGAACTCAAATTGAGAATTTGCAGGAACTAGCGATAACGTGTGCAGTCCATTTTGGCAATGACATTTTTGTTTCCTCTCTTATTCCATGACTTGATTTAGAGTTGCACTTTATATTGAAAAATTATAAAGTTGTTTTATCCCTTCATTCATAGTGATTACCCATTGCTACAACTTAAAAAGTTACTGGGAAAAACTATTTCTACAACATTGCTAGCAAAAGTATTTCATTCCAATGGTGTTATTGTAATTCAAATGTAAATGTTTACAATTGTTTATGTTGTTATCACACATGTATATATACTATTGTGCATGGATGACATTTAAATGTGTTTATTATTATTCTGCAATAATATATGTAACTGCCAACATTTATCGCCCAATCCACTAAATACAGATTTTTCCAAAAAGGTGATTTTGCTCATGTTTGTTTTATTGAATTGCGAAGGCTATTTATATGGAACGTTTTTGGTGATGTATTCAGCCTATCTTAACCATGATTGTTCACATCAGTGATGTGTAATGAACTTTATCAATTGTTCCAGTCATAAAAATACAATCAAAAGTCAATTTTGTATGTAAAGACTTTTTAGTGTATTGTACACCGCAAAGTCAAACAAACACAACAAACTTGTTATATTTGATAGCGACAAACGCCAAACATAACAACAATAACAATTTCTAGAAGCATACTAACTGTATGTCTGCCTTACATTGAAACAATTCATATTTGCCTTTCTATTCTGATGTATGATCAATTCCGTATTGGTTCTAATACATCACAGATTCCACTAAACTTTCATTTCATATGCTGTATTTAAAATCGTGTTTGATAGTGCTGACCACCATTTGGTGGTTAAATATTGAAGTTACTGATTAATTTTGAAAAGGTACCTTTGTATAGTGAAATTTAGTGAAACCATAAATTTGTTATTAGCAATTATTATGAATACAATGAGTTGCATTGTTTATCTCAAAAGTTTTCCGATTGTTTTAGTCTTGATTTGTTTTCCATATGTCTTCCAAAAATGAAGGGTTAGGGGTAACATTGGTAACATCTCATTTGTTTAAAAAAAAAGAAACAGACACAGTTCATTTAAATTTAACATTTGCATGTAGTTTATTAAATTCTGAACAAAGTCATGATCAGTCATCAGCCACCCGGGGGAGGGAATCCACTTTTGAAAGTGGATGGGCCCCCCCAATTTTTACAATTTATTGATGATACAAGCCAGGCTCATCAGAGAAAACAATAGTTAAGTGTTGGAAATTGCTCGCATAAAGTGCCAAATGACCCCTCATCTTTGAAAATTGTTCAGCTGCCGCTGGTGACCCGATCAACAACTCGGTCCCCCTCACTTTACTCCAACAAAATTAAGGTTTTGGTATCAGAAGAAAGTTCACATTTTTTTGTTATCCTTGTGAAATCCTGTTGGGCCAATTTAGTACACATTTTTGCTTCTACTATCCAAATATCTGGACTGATTTAACTCAAAAATTGTAATCAGATGTTTTTGGTGATATGTTTCTATGTGAGGACGAATTATCGGACCATGATTGGATTGCCTACCTTTAAATATGATATACAAATAGAAATGATCACTATTTTCATCCCTAAATAATTTTCACCTGCTTTTGACCACCAAATGGTGGCAAGACCTTCAATGCCATCACACTATTGATTTGATCACATTTGTCTATCTACCGTTAGAATCACTGATTTTGTTTAGTGGCAAAACCAAAGGAATTCAAAACCAGGGGCTAGAAACCATGCTGTTTCTGTATGATTTTGTTGGTATATCAAGATCCAGAATTGTGCGATTTAGTCGCATCACAAGGCTCCATACTTGAATTTTCTGGTGCTGCCACTGGTTCTTATCACTCTGTATAATCTGCACAATTTGTCAATTTCATTTAGAATATGTTTTTTTGCTTTGTTAAAACAAAACTATGATTTTTGTGTCAGTTTCAGGGTTATTACCTCTTATTTTAGGGTGATGTAAATTTTTGTAATTTTAGTAAGTTATTAATTAGCTTTTCTCCAGATATATCAATTTTTAAACAAAATAAACTAAAGCAAATTGGTAGGATTTAGGCAAACCTGTATGCATGATCATTGTTGTTACACAAAAAGAGTTGTGTGTAATGCATGCCTGTATATAAAACAAGTTTCCCCCAGTGTTTAATGATGATAAATTTAACAATGTGCCCTTCCTGCTGACGTTACATTAGTTCTTATTTGTCTACTCATTTGAATGCATTCACATTTGCCAAGCATGCCATGTAATTTGAAGGTTGTTGGTTTATTTGACAATCATTGTTTTGCCAAAACCTCTCCCAAAACACACTTAATTTGCTGGATAGTAATATACACATCCAGCTTCCTCATCTTTGGGAATCATGGGTAATAACAAGTACTGAGGGGCCCTGATGTTGTAGGTACTTTTTTATACTCTGTTCAATGGGGAGTACATACACTATACTTACTATATCACTATCAAAAAAGGAAAAGGTATATGGACCACCTTAGCTTGTCAGTTGAATGAGTTATTTGTTTTATCTAACCCATAATTGATTTGATAAAATATTCTTGCAAGGTAACAAATTACAAGAATGTGGAAAGGAGGACCTGAAAATTTAAAATGCATGTCATTTTGCACTTGGTTTACTTTGTTCTTGACTATATTAAAAAAATTATGTTTGAAACATTCTTGGGCAAATTAGGTAAAAAAGCAAAATATTCTGTGCCTGTTCACTTGTGCCAATGATCATACACATATGCATGCATACACACCCACACATACAGACACAGTGTTCTGGTTAAAACTAGAAATTAAAAAATATCCATTTTACAACCAAAGTCATGAACTTATTTAAGTAATAGAAGATGAATCTATGCAACACTTGAAAGGAAAAACAAGTGTTGCTAATTTTGTTTAACAACAGTAAGCAACATTTAACTAAAGTTGGTATTTTCTCTTGCTTTTTTGTCAGGTTATCACTGGGACTGCACTGACTGGATGCCTCCACAGGACCTAGAACACATCCCTGAGGTACCCCAATATGAAGTTCCTGATTCACCCACCAACATTTCCACCAATACGGGCCTCAACAACGAAGACTATGTGACAGAAGATGAGTATGTAGGTGGCGAGGACACTGATTATCCTATCGAGAACGACGATGATGATGATGATCAGTATGCTCAGGCAGCCATTGATTTCAAGCAGCAGTTAGAGAACTATCCCCCTTCTCCATCACCTGCTGTAGAAGATGATTATGCAGGGTATAGGATGCAGAGATACCAACAACACCCCAATCAGTATTTACCTCCCCATAGAGTCAGTAACTCAACAATACCTCCCGAGTACGATGAAAATATAGATGACGGACTGCCGTATCCACAGCGTAGCTTTACAGCTAACAACCGGACTTCCCCTCCAAATCCGCAGGGAAGTGAATACGGACCAGACTCTGAGGGAATATCCCACATGGACAATTTATCTATGTCTGTGTACACCTCCACAAATGCATCGTGCTCAGACGTGTCGGGATTATGTGAGCCCGACAGTGAAATTGGACTAAGTGAGTACGATAGCAGATATGGTGATGACGATGATGATGAGGAGGAGCCAAATGAACTGCAGGCAATGTTGCAATCTTCTAATACTCATACAGATGTATAAAATATAAAAAGGGGGGAAACAGGGTGAAGGTTAAAGGTCAGTTTTGCCAAATTCAAGTAGGATGTTTTTCCTATCAATGACACTGCCGGATGATAGACTATACCAAATACAAGTGTGCACTGGTGGCATGCCATTTTTACAATCTAGTACAGGATATCAATACAATTTTCATGGATATTAGACTTTTCTACTAGTAGAAAAGATGAAATTTAATGAAGCTGTAGGAATGGAAGTATCGCATAGATTTGCAATCTGAAAAGTTCAATATTTTTATGGGAGTATGATGACTGATGTCAAAAAACTTGGTTGGGAAGTCTGAGGGACTGTTTGCAACTGTATTCAATAAATTGCAGCGTCGCTGTCATCGTATGTCTCATTGTCTTTTACCAACGATTGTATAATCAGTCATATCTTCCCTCTACTATCACAATCATGATAACATAGGAAAATGAACGAAGAATGATCACACACTATCATGTCATCAAAATTCTTGTGAACATAATGTGTATTTTTTTTTTAATTCAGAAGAAAAGTGATGGATGCGGTCAGTGGAAAAAAATAATAACAGTGAAGCCAGTGTTTGGGACGTCAGAAGATTCTGTATTATTGTTTAAATGTCTGTGTATAGTGTTGCAAAAAGATGCCAGTTTTATTGTAAAAGCATACGTTTTTACTTGGATTTCAAGAAAGCAGCCCAAATAGAAAAGCAATGAATATCTATGCCTAGGTAGAGCTATTTCCACTCTAACGGATGGACATTTTGGATATGCTTGTAAATACTTCTTGCTTTTTCCAATTCAATGAGTTTGTTTCCAAAACATGGTTCTTTTCCAAATATCATACGTGTGTGGAGAGGATGATAAAACTGGCATGGCCGATGTCGCTGTCTCAAGATCTTTATGTGTGTATATATTGGAGCATTTTGATGAGATTATTTGTCATGATATAATCCAGGTCTTATCATGTGATGTTTATATTTAAGACTATTTCAATAGGTGCTTTCGAATATTATTATTTTTGTTTGTTTTTTTTTTTTTTGCTTTTGCTCATTTTGGGGAGTGAAAAAACAAATCAATTTGTATTGATTTTTGGTAGTCTTCTGAGAATGTATAATATGTATGATAATAACCTATAGGCCAAAGTAATGGACCTATTTCTGGCTCATAAATATTTGATGGGAAAGGGAGGAAATTATTTTAATAAAAAGAGAATTCCTAATGAAAGAGTAGGAATGAGATGGTAGACAATCGTGTCACTTTACTAAATTATCAATATGATTTTATTTTTTATTTTTTGGTCTTAGTTTTCCTACGGGCTTGTGTAAGGCAACATCAAGGGATTTGAGTTTGAGCTAATTAAGAGCGTGATATTTACTGTATCTGCATAACGAGGGCCAATATTGTCCAGTTTAACCTTAAGTTACATTACATTGTGTCCCACTTATATGAACCCAGAGGGTTGGCTGCTTAAAAATCCCTGGAAACACAAAGGGTGTTATTGCTACCTGAATTATAATGCAAATTCAGTGGAAAATAGGATCAGCTAGGTTGAAGTATGCACCTCTGTTATGCACTTATCAAAAAATGCCCCGGCCCCTCCCCTGGGTACCACCCGGGATGGCCAGGACTTGTACTACCTGATAGCCAGAGAGTTGATCCGTTTTTTTTTGCCCGGTTGTACCGGGCGTATGCCGGGACTTGTTCATGGAGTCACGCATGTCAAAAAAAGCCGGGATTTTGGGTTGGGACAAACGGAAGCGCAAGTTTCTACAAAACCGTATAAACGTAGTACAACAAAGCTACAATACACAAGATTGAAAGCAGCATAATCAAAAAGGGGCAGCAAGGGTCGGGACTTGGCCAGGGTTTGACATAAAAATGTTGCCCCGCAGGGCCAGGACATGGCCAGGGAGTTTAACATTTCAAAAACACACCTTGTGTGCAAGTCCGGCCATCCCCAGGTACCCAGGGGCCGGGGCATTTTTTGATAGGTGCATTAGGTTTAAGAATTTAAGCATAGGCATTTGTGGCAAGTGCAGATTTTTGATGCAGCCTTATTTTAGCTTCTTAATCCTGTTGAGTGTTGTCACTTGTGTGTATGTGTGTGTGTGTGTGTGCACAAAATATTCTATGAAGTTAATTGGCTTCCTAAGTAGGTTTTCTCTCAATATTTGGAGCTACTAGACACAAAATAGGGCAAGGAGCAATATGTGTACCAACAGTCCCCTACTCCACTGTTTAATGGGGATGCCAGACACAACTTAAATTACATGTTCTTCATCTCAAGTCAGGCCAAAACAGTACAACCATTAGCTATGAATAGAGATGAGGGGACATATAATTTGTAAAGAAATACAATAGCACTTCCAGGGGGCCATATTAAAGTGCTGTCAATTACATGCTGTGTACTGGGTCAGTGTATCTGTAGTGTTTTTGGAGGTCAGTTTTAACACACTCAATCAGTACAAAGTTCATAGCAACGTCACTTTTTACACGATGTGTCAACTATTGTGAGATTTTATGGAGTACTCTTTCATCAGCCTGTGTATATACGCAATGTAGTATAGTAGATAGTATTATAATAGATAGTGTAAATTGTAGTAAATCATTCAAAAAGAAGAGAGATGTGCAAAGGCATGTGTATAAGTGGCGATAAAAGTGGTATGAATGAGACTGCTTTGTATGAAGTCATATTTTATTTGTTAAAAAAAACTAGAACCAAAGTCTTCACTTTTTGAATATGTGTATTGATGTTTTTTGATATTATCAACTTTACCTATACTTTGTTTATACCAAAATTGTATAAGTCCAAAATAGATCAATTGCTACCTGTGGTGATTATGTATCCATGTCAGTTTGGTAACTGATTTTTTTTTAAAACCCCAATTTCTTATTTTTCAATGTCATCAATCTTGGTATTAATAAGAAGCCAATATTGAAGGCAGAATTTCCTTGGCATTATGTAGAAATACAATAAGGGCAGTCAGAATTGCACCAATGTTTGTATTAATTTACATTTCCTTTGAATCATATAGTACTCATTGCAAGCATAGCACACTTAAATGATAGAATAATAAAATCTTAAAAATTATGAGTCAATTGTAATATTTTTAATGTGACAAATTTTACAAGTTACAGGTGTAAAGATGCATTTTGCAGTCTGTTTGGTGTTAAAAATTCAGCAGTTGTACCTTTTCCTTTTTTAAATTTCTCAATACAATCTGTTCTTTTGGAACAGGAGTTTACAACTATGCATATACGATGCATGAATAACTGCAAATATGCTTTGAGTTATTATTTTAGGTGCACAGCACCAATGATGTTCAAATGGTAGCCAGTTAGTTTCCTGATTTTCTAATTAGTAGTAGTAAAATACTATAGAACCAGGCAATATCAATGTCATCCAAATGATTGGCTTGAATGAACAACTGTAACGTGACATTGAATTATCTTGTTCAATCCCAAAGTAGGCACATGTATCTTATGAGCGAACTAAAATAGGTTTCAAATCCTTACAAATTCGCTTTTGAAAGTGAATTCTTATCAAAAAGACAGAATCTGGGTAGCTTATTACCAAAATGGATTTTATTGTAAGAGTTTTATAGTTGTTTTTTAATGAAATTCTCAATTTCATATATTGTCCAATTTACAGTCACAAAAAAACTGAAGGACTGCACCTTACACAGGGGCTATTTAAAGTCTACTCTAATTATGTGTAGATGTTAATGGTTGACAACAAAAGTCGCTGTTGTCGCATTTGTTCCCCATTCACATGTTGTCTTGAAATGTTGTATTAGAAAAAATTGTTAAAATATTTTTGCCCAGGATAATTTTTGGCAATTTAGGATTTGTTTTTGAATTTTAATATTGTATGAACTTAACAGCTTTTCTTATTACCCTCATTTATAATGTGTGTACCGTAATGGTTTTTGTTTTTAAAATAACCCACTTTTTACAAAATCGCCCAGTACTTAACGAATTTTAATATTCTTTGGGTTCTTTCCCTCCCCGTACTAACATAAATTTCATAAAGTTGCCTAGCATAGAATGTAAAACACATTCAGCAGGAAACGAAAGAACTTGGCACATGAAATATCGCAATTTTAAATTCTGACACTCATTCGAAATTTGGCTGATTTATTGGCTGACCATTTATATTGGAAATTAGGTCAATGTTAGCTGAATTACATTGTTCCAAACTTTACACAATTCAACATTGGAACTATATTTTGAAACAAAGATGTCTTCGATTGCACATAACTTATTCTGAAAAGGACAAATTTCCAACTGGGAGCAAGATGACAAATCCAAATGGCTGCCTTTATGGGCTTATCAGTGAGACAATTTTGAGAGGATTTTTTTGCATATGTTTGTTTAGGTTGTATGCCATTACAAATTTATAAAACACTTTAAAATAAAATTATATATAAATAGAACATGACCCAATCCTCTACCATTTATTTCTGGGTTCATTCTGTCCCAAGCAATGTTTCCATCTTGTAGCACATAGTTTATAGGACACCAAATTGGCTACATGTATATGAATTCATTGACCCGAAGGAACAGTCCGACCAACTTTGAAAGCCACAAGAATATATCTACCCTGTAATGGGATCGATCTGGCAGCAAGAAATTTGCAAAGACTGCCAACAAAAGTTGATTAGATCCTTGTGTAAATGTTGGTCACCACTCAAAACTGCTGACCAGGACTTAAACAGCAGGTGCAGGTTTTAACATCTTGTCCACCTGAGCACCATTTGCATTTTGTGGACCCATCTTGCTCTCAGCTGAAGAAAAATAATCTGATTGTAAACTAGGCGGATGTCAGGAGAGGTTTAACTCGTGTGTTTTGTTGTGTCTGATCAGGAATGCATTCGTGAGTTAATTGTTTACCACGTCTGATTGATCTGTCTCTCAAGCCCAGATGTACGAAAGCATTTCCAAATGAAACAATTCGTTCAAAAAAAATGCAGTGTTGGCATGCCATTTTTAAATCCTAAATTCAGAATTTTTGTATGAGAAGACAGTCAAATCACTTAAAATTAAGTATTAATAAACTTAAAAGACCTGGTGGACTATAAGTAAATTTTTATCTGTTCGAATGAAAAAACAAGAGCCAAAATTATCACCGAACAAGTATTAATAAAAAAAAATGAGATATAACATAATGTACATAACTTGTATTTTTAAACCAAATTTCAATTGTACGCTGGAACCTCTGGTCTCCTAGCTTTGGCTTTCAATTTTGTGGTGTTATGGAGTCGTGTGGTCTATTCTTGCCAGATGATGAGTAAAGGTGTACTTTAATTACAAAAAAAATGGTAACCTGTAAAAAAATCATATTAATGCTTAAGCCTATCAACTACCAAAACCAATGCAACTAAAATATTGAGCCAGAAAATACATTTTAAAGAAGAGAACAGGAACAAAGACTATTTTTTAAGTGATAGCATGGTGAGACTTACTGAACCCTGACTCACTGGTCTGAGTGCATCATTCAGATTCTTGGAGATTTTGGCCCGAACTCATGCCGCCAGGAGCTATATTTTCAACTCGTCTCATAGGGGCCCTATTCATTATTATGTGTGCGCTTTAATTCCTGTTTAATGTTATATTGAAGTATTACAAAGAACGACTTCCTGCCGTCTCGATTGCGTGGCTGTTGTCTGTGGCACTCGTCTTATTAACTAAAGGTCGTGGGTTCGAATCCCACTCCCGGAACAAAATTTAGTTTAATGATTTTATTTGTATTTTAGAGTTGGAGATTGGAATCATAAAAACATCACGAGTTGTGGGATTGAAGTAGAAAATATTTAATAGCTGCCTTATTAGATAATAATACTGGTCATGTCCTGGAGCATGATTTCGGGCCAGAATCTCCGATGTGCGGCATTCATGGTACCCAGAAGTTCCTACATGTTTTTTGTCGGCAGTGTGAGACATGCAAGTGTGCATATTGAGGGAAAACAACCCTGCCTATATTGGAAATTGGTCCCTCTTTCAGCTGACCTGCAAACTTTCACAATGTATATCATATTTTGGGAAATATTAGTAAGAAGTTGATTTCTTAAACAAAATCACAAACTGTTTTCAATATGAATTGCTGAATTTTACACAAATTTCTTGACTAAATCTTTTTTCCTGAATCAATCCAAATCAGTTCCCGCAACTGCCCTGTACATTATCAGGAGTACGAAGTGTGCCCCCCCTAGGAGTGAAATGAGCAGTGAGCAGGGGGTGTAGTACACGATCTGCTCAATTTGGGCATTGGTGATTTCCAAACGTAATTTTGGGAACTGCTACTTTTGCATTTACAACTATGGCATCTCGGTCCCCCAGTGACATTAAAAAATCATCTCTTAAACCTTTGTTTCAAAGATCTTAGTAATATCCAGTGATAACTTAAGAAAAAAATCTTGACTTTATCCACTTCAAAATCCGTCGGGGTTAGTGGATTAACCCCGCTGCAAATAGTGTAATTTCCAATACGGTCATTTAGATTTAATATTCGTGACCAGGCCTAGTCTTTTAGTCAATCTGTGTGTACCGTTCGATATGCGTCAGAGCGCCCTCCTACCATTAAGTCCTTTGAAACATACTAGCACCCCCGGGAGTTGGATGCCGGTTTTGAATTTGCGTTGCTGTTCGGTTTGCATGTCCTACCCCCCTGGCAGTGAGTTTTACTCATATGTGTTGCAGGCGGCGAACGTCATTAATGTTTCGTTACTGGAGTTGGATTTAAAGGTTGCTAAATATACGTTAGACCAATGGCACATATCCGCGAATCAACTCCTTGGCCATAGTCAATTCATTTAATGCTACTACCGCCACGCACCTCAACCTTTTGCATATAGCTAGAAAACGCATTTTGAACAAACTTTTTCTCATCCAACAAAAGATGTTGGATGAAGGAATTTGGGGAGACATCAGCACTGGAAATTTGAATATTTTAGGGATTTTAATTTCAAATTTTGGGCGGTGCCATCATCATCGCTTCATCGCAGACCACAGTATTTGTTGCATGGGAAGAGTAAGAGTAGCGTAGTGGATGTTTTGTTACAGAGTGGACTAGTATATTTAGCTCGTCACCCACTGCCGAGCCTGGCTGCTTGAGCCGGTAGTGGCGATTTTGTATTTGAACAATACAGGCTAGGCTAGGGCATGCACTGAATTGGAATCTTTATGATCACGTATTGTAGGTATTGTCGTGATTGTTAACATGGCTACGAGTTGAAAGTAGTACCATATCCCCTGATACATGTGTTTCTGTCAAAAAGTCCATATGCTCACACATACTGGGGCTATCTACACAGCGGATCAATGTGCTTGCATGTACATGTGTGTATTACATCATGGAGCCACAAGCCACAGCACTGCAGTGTAACCTGTTTGGTCTTGAGTCATTGAGGGGTGACTTCTGGCATCTCGCTTTATCGTTTCGATTGTGCCGCCTTTATTCACAGTGCGTGGTGCAACTTGAAAGATCAGCGCATGCCTTGTCTAGAGGTGCCAAACCTAACGCGGCACAGTTACGGTCAATCCCTCAAACTTGAGATCGAATACTGAACGCAGATAGGAACACGCATCTAGCGCAGTTTCTATTGCTCACACATGGTCACGCTTAATAACGCACGTTCCATTACGACTGACGGCAACGCACTTACGCATAATTTGGTTTTTTACATGTCCGCAAACCACGGCATGCCTGTAACGGCATGAAAATGTGCATCGTGCAGACAGTCCCATGCACGTTCACACCCATCTGGAGCTTGGAAGTAACCACATGGCACTACATTGATCAGATCTGGTGCCCTGTGTAGATAGCCCCCTGTATGGTTTTCTGTCTTACATTTCCTTTGTGACCATGACTCTGGTTGTCTGGAACATTCCACTCAGTGTATGACTATTTTGACTCAATCGGTTACAGATTTGGACACGTGACGCGCCCCAGTGGGCACTCTACGACGCTGGAACCGAAAGATTCGATAGTTTTAGAAATCCACCTATTTATGTTGAAAATGCAAATCGTTTGACGTCGTCTTAAACGTCGATTCCATTGTGCATTTCGACGTAATTGTATAAAAACCGTCGACCGGTTTTCCGACGTGCCAACGTCGTTTCAACGTTGCTCTACTAAACGACTATGCCCGCTGGGGCACTACGTTGAGTTTTAGAACGCGGACCCGTCCGGACTCCATTTGCAAGTTCCGAGTCACTCAGACTTGACTCATGCTCGGTGGACTCGACTCTGGTCCCATGGACTCGAACATCAGGTGCCCCATGCCATGGACTTTGAATTCGGTCGCAGACTCATACCTGCCTGGACTCTGACTCAATTGACCCCCAGTGGACTCTGACATGCAACAAAACTACAACACACAACTCCCAATACTGGCAATACTAGTAGTTTGAATGGTCACCATACCAGACTAACAATAATTTTGTTACATGCCTCAATCTTCTAAATAATTATAAATGATTCTGACAAACTTTCTAAATCTATGAATAATATAAATAGTCCAAATGCACCATTTCTCCAATAATTTTGTGAATGCTCAAAATCACAAAAGTCAAAGAAAATTTGAACTTGAATAGATGCTGTATGGGATTGTTTACATACAATGCATACGAGCAATCATGAGACGGGCGGTTACAACGCCAGAGAATTTGCGGAAAAGCGTGTGGTGGGGGGGGGGGGGGGGGGGGGGGGAAAAGATCGTACTCGCGTGGATTTTTTTAATAGCTGAATTGAAGAGCCACGCGCTCTCTTTAAACAGCTTTATTGAGAATGCGCATGCGCACAAACAAAATTGTGTTGCCCTGTCAAGAAGTGGTCGATGTTGACCGAATTGCTGAGATTAAGACCCTTCACCCACCGCCTGTTTGGTTGATAGAAAATATAGTTTACAACGTGATAGTACAGGGATTCTAATTGGCACCTGGGATTAATCTTTACTGCAGGGATTATACACTAAAATTATTGGGAAATGCAAGATGTTGTTTTGAACTAAGCAACAAAACTCTCAGTACATACATGATTATATATTTGTATTTTCTCCTTGGTCCATGTCATGTACAATATGTTTACCTAGCCTTCTGTGGAGATGTAGAATTTTTTTGGACTTGGTCCAGTGGATTTCCCCTAATAGGTGAACTTTTTGTTATAATAATTCAAATGTATGCAAGTTAACAGTGTATTTGGCCAGAGTTTTTGCCTGTTCCTTGTAGTAGGTCTCCATGTATATATGTTAATTCCTAATCAAAAAGCATGGCATAACATTTAAAGATGTTAAGGTTTTCGGTTAACATTTTCCAAGTGTCGCCTTATTGGGAAGTTGAACACCGGTTGCGACCAAACTTGGGTCATAGGTGCAACATTAGAAACTGTCTTATGTTAATGAGGTCAAAGGTCATATTCCAAGGTTAAATAAACAATTTTGAGACAAAAAAGTAACACTTTGTTGATGTTTTGCTTGCAGTTGACTTGATACCTGAATGCATTTTTTAATCAAATTTTAATTAAACATTTTTAATTACAAGGTTTTGTTATATTTTATGCATGATATGCATATCAATTTAGGAAAATCAGGAAAACTTCACTTTTGTGGTTTCAAATGTGCAAGTCAGCAGATTGGTTGTTGTATCATGTGTAGGTAATTAATTCTAATCATCTGTTTTATCCTAATTTAAACCTTTTTCAAACCTTAAGCCATGTCTTTTTAGTGATATTTAGTGAGGTATTATTTATAAATAATATTTGGCCTCTAAAAAACAATGGTGAAGTGGGTGGTAACTGCATCAATTAGGCCCTGTGATGATATCAAATTAGCCTAAAATGTATATTCCGTAAATTGCCAAAGACTTGAGTTATCGGGGAATGATGGAGCATTTTTAGATTAATTTAGTGTAGGTCTGGAATTTTTGGAGGTCACAGGTCCTACTTGATACCAATTTGAAGTCAGCATCATCTTTGATGGACTAATTACTTCACTTTACATACCTATGTAATTGGTTATATTAATTTAAATTGCTTGTATCTTTCTTTTTTGTTATAACTCTGTATTATGTGTATTATATGATGTTATTTTTTATTCTAGTCTTTGTGTATATTACACAAATGTGTTGATTAAAAATGCTGAATATGATTGGAGCTGTTATGATGAAAGTATTCAATGAGGATTTCAATTAAAAACCAATGGTCTGGAATAATGAAGATATTTGTTTAAATTGTCTCATTGTTTGTGTCCAGTGCCTGTCAATTTCTCTTCAGGTATGTTTGAAGTGAGAGGAACAAACCCCTTCATATTATAATTTTGAAAAGGAGACTTCGGTGTATCCTTTATGTTATCAATTAAGCCTATACAGAATAAAGCCCATAAACCTCATTCAACTCTATAAAAGTCAGTGGCATTTGAGATGGTTTTCCAAATATTTGCAGGTCATTTTGGGATGACATCTAAAAACAACAACAAGGCCAGTGCTTCTTTGAGTCCAAAGAAGCGCCATAGCCTTTGTTGTTTTTCATTTTCCACGCTGATTCTGAATATGCTCATGAAAATAAATAATTTGGAAATGTTTATAACAAGAAAAGACAAAAATTGACGAAAATTCATTTTTGAGCGAGTATGCTCGCCTGTCCAGAGATGTTTGCGCCTGCCGCATGCAAAGCACTGACCTCTACGAAAAAAAAACAAGAACAACCATAGTATAAAAAAAACTATCAAAAACAGTGCTACTTTAAAATTTAGGTAGACGTTTCATATAGAAGTCCCATGGATGCAAATGAGGTATTAGAATTCATTCCGTCATGCGTATTGCGCTGTATGACGTTGTGCAGTAGTGCTTGACGGAATGAATGGCAATACCTCATTTGCATCCATGGGACTTCAATATGAAACGTCTACCAAAATTTACGCGTGTTGGCCTTCGCTAATGCTCTGCACGGTTAACCTGTTTGATTAGATTCTGGGGGTGGAGTTGATCTTAATCACCCATGTGTGTTAAAGGCACTATCAGTGATTTGCTAAATCAGACAATCGAAAAATTTATCAAAAATCAGATCTTTGCATATTTGTAACAAGTACAGGTATCCCAACATACCCTGCAAATGATAGGACCAGAAGCAACCTGATAAGGACAAAATCGGAAGTTTTAGTCATTACTGTCCGTTCGGACACTTACTACAAACGTATTGAATGGAGATTCTTATCTTTTGAACCACTCCGTTTTCTTCCTTTTCAGTAATTTCGTCAGTTGGAAAAAGTAACTTATGAGAATTCTACAGACTTATGCTTCACTTTTAAGCTATTCCTGCAAAATTAATAGATTTTGTCTCTTTCGGATAAGTCACTGATAGTGTCTTTAAGGACACGGATTAAGATAATTTGCCGCATTATAAGGGAACAATTCTTATCGTCTCAGGAATAGATCGTCCAGGTATAAATTGAATAAGGTTCTGTAAGGAATCAAACCAAACCAAACTCCGACCAAACTTAGATCTGAGATGAATAAACTATAACCATCTCAGCTTAGATTTTGGTCGGGTATACCCATGCTCGCCCCCCCCCCCCCCAAAAAAAAAGGACTAGCTGAAAATGCGGCCGGGACTACCGCTATAGAGGTATCAAAACAATCAAGTTCTAGTCCCGCTATATAGGGGTGTCAAATTCAAACTATTAAATTCAGTTGTGATTGTGACTGGTTCAATGATACAAATAGGAAAAATCAACCTAAACATATCAACAAAATAACCACGAGTGTGTTCTTGCAGTAGCACAAGTGTTATTTTTCTTGTATATTGGCTATTTTATTCGCTTACTGAGAACAGGTCCCACAAGGGGTATAATTTAAATGCAAATTGGTCCTGTTAAGGATATATTTTCACTGAAAACTAGTATAATTTCACCAAAAACTAGTCCAGTTACGGGGGTATATTTTCACTGAAAATTGGTCCCGTTATAGGGGTCACTTTCAGAACCTCTGGAACTAGCATGGGTATACCCAACAAACCCCTGGGAACTGTAAAATTCTAGTTTGGTCTTGGATGACAGGGCGCACACCATGCAGTAAACAACTGCCCCATTGAAATACAAACATTATACCTGTTTTGAAAGCCAGATTTCGAACTAAAGTGGCAATATTTTGCATGCATGTTTCCGAAGTTTCGTTATTCCGAAGGTTCGATATTCCGATTAATCCTAAATAGGGTTTGCTATTCTGAATCTTACCACAAGGGTTTCGCTATTCTGAATCCTAAAGGTTCGCAAATTATTCCGAATTTCAAAAAAGGTTCTTATTCGGAAAATATTGTAAAGTTTTGGGATTCCGAAAACCAAATACCATGTTCGTTTTCCAAATTTCAAAGGACCGGTTTGCCTATCGAATTTTGTTATTCACATTAGAGCAATATCTCAAACTTTAGAATTATTTAAAAACTTCGAAATATAACTGAAACTTTGAAATAATAACTCGATTTTGGGATACAAATCGGCATTTAGAGAAAACAACTCAAATTTGGAGAGAAAAAGAAACTATCTCTGAAACGTCGAGAAAAAATATCTGAAATTTCATGATAATAGATTGAAAGCATTGAGAAATATCTAAAACTTCGAAAGATTACTCAAAACTTCGAGAAATATCTAGAAACTTCATGGAAAATATCTCGAAATTTCAAGAAAATATCTCGAAAATTTGAGAATACTCAAACTTCGAAAATACCTCAAACTTTGAGAAAAATCTCAAAACAATAAATATTTCTTGGCATATCGGCTTCAGGAGTATCCATATAATTCAGTCATGCTCATTGCTATAATGTTAAAAACAAAATTCGGAAAATAGCGAACCTCTTTTGAAATTTGAAGTAAACGAACAAGTATTTGGTTCGGAATACCGAACCTTATCAATATCGGAAAATAATGAAACCTTTTTTGAGATTCGGAAGTACGAACCCTTTTGAAGAGCCGGAAAGCGAACCCTTTTTTTCTTAACTACTGAGAAACAGGTGACAGGTCCCGCAAGGGTTATAATTTCAATGCAAATTGGTTCCCGTTAGTTCCTGAAACTTAGATAATTTCACCAAAAAAACTGGACCCGATAGAACAGTACACATAAATGGCGTTGATTTGAACTCAACACTAGTGTAGCCAGATCCTGGGACGATCCAAACCATAACGGCAGGAGGGTCGTTTGGGGGTTCAGGGGCAGAGCCTCTCGGGCTGTGTAAAATATGGGTTTTTAAAGCAATTGAGGCCAATTTTAACATTAAAAGCATTTGCAATCTTGCAAGATATGGGATGGATTTGACCATTTTTGTTGAGGGGTGCTCTCTTTAAAATGTCGTTTAAACGACCTAGTATACCCAAGGGGGGCGGGGGGGGGGTTTTAACACCCCCTTCAGGTTTTTTCCTGGCCTTCCTAAAAACCTTTTTTGGTGAAAATTATTTCATGTAATTGCAATTGACATTTTCCGCTCCTTTTCATCCAAAAACAAACATCCACCGGGGTATGGGTAGTAATATAAGATACAGGGTGATCCCAAAGTGATGGATGCGGGGAACCCCCCTTTCGGGAGTATACCAACATGACTAGAATTTTACAGCACAGAAAGAAAACATCACGGTCACATTGTTTTTTTTGGTACCAATAGATTAGAGCTTACGGTCCTCTCTTGATACCAAAATGAGTACCAACACATGCCTTAGATTACGTCCACATTGACGTCGTAAAGTTCGCATGTAAGCAAATTGTCAATTTCATTTAGACACACATAGGGGAAAAATTCAATTTTTTTGCCAAAAATGTTAGGAAGGAATGTTGCTCTACTTGATGGGAATTAACTAGTTTGAAATAATGAGAGCATTTCAGTGCTATAATAGGTTTTGAGTCACTAAAATTGCGTATTATCATGTTTTCCACCTTATATTCAGATTTCATACTTGCCTCAACATATGACGTCTAGTAGTGGGACGTATAATGGGATGTTGGTATTATTTTTGTACCAATGGAAGGGGAAAACTCTAAGTATACCCTGATGGTACCAAATTTCAGGAATCGGATGGCAGTAACGAAAATCACTGGGGGGTGGTACACACCCCCCCCCCCTTTCGGGAATTTTGTTACGAGAAATGGCTGAGTAGACGAGGGTTAAAGCAATATAGCACATTTTTTTGAAGAGCGCCCCCAATTTTCAAAAATTTGGAGATTTTTGCACGGTTGCATGTAACTGGCTAGTAAATATACTGTGAATGGTTTAAGTCCGAAAAATGTTATGTGTCACAAAGAAGGAATTTTGCTACTAGAATAATTATTACGGGGATCCCCGATAATAATTCAACGGCTGCTGGAAACGGTCCCACCTTTCCAATGTGAAATATCCGGGAAATTAGCGCCATGTACGTGTCTACGCTCATCCATTGGTTGTTTTAATAGTTTAATAGCGAGGTTATTTTCTCTATTTCATCATGGACGGACTAAAAGAGCATTTCCAGCTCTGCCGTTAGTCCAATCTGGGATCCCAATTCTAGTTACCAAAATCGCTTATTGGTGATAAATACGCATTTTTTAGCTTCTCGTTCCGTACAGGTATAGTTTCCTAGACAATTACCAAGTACTGTGCCAAAAATAATCAATTTGAAAATTGGGGGCGCCTCTTTAAAAAAAATGTGCTAATATTGCTTTAGAGAGTACCAGGACAGGACAGATTAGTCGAAGTTGTAGCCGAGCTTAGGTGTGAAAGTCCAAATTTTAAGTGAGAATAATAAATCTTGTAAAATTAAACAGGTAAAATAATTTGTTCAAACAGGAAATTCCTTTCCGTTGCTATCTAATGATGCATCCATAATAACCGAGAAAAATGGCTAAGTGGGAATAGTAAATATTCAACTGTTACAGAGATGGGCCACTGCAATCTAATTAATTTCTGACCACATTTATAGAATACAAGTTGATTGTGACATGTATTAAAACATGTTCAATCAAATGTCAATCAATCAAATTTAATAAATAACCAACGACAAATCAACCAATCGACAAATCAATCAATCAATCAACCAACCCAAATCAATAGCAACCAAACTGATACAATCAATTAAATAATCAATCGACCGAATCAACCAAACCAACTATCAATCGATCAATCAATCAATCAAAGGTGTTTTCCAACCGAATGTGCATCTCATCGGTCTCGCAACTATAATGCTTATTACGTATAAGTCAAAATAATTATTTTAGACAATATCTCCAAAAAACCATTGTGTTTTTGTTGTACGGTGTAAATAAATATTAAGCCTTTTATCAATCAAGGCTTTGCTTTGTTGCTAATGCCAATGACTGCTCGAGTCCGAGTCGTTCAAAGTAGGGTCAAGGTCGAGATCTTGAGACTCAGCATATTAATTTTATGAATGAGCTGTACCATTCCCAGAGGATTGGTAACATTGAGAGTTATGGGGGGTGGTTGAGTTAGGAGAAGTTAGAGAGTTACGATAAGGCCTAGCGGAGGTTACGATAAGGCCTAGCGGAGAGTTACGTTATAAGCCCTAGCGGAGAGTTAGCGGAGAGTTACAATAACACCTAACAGTGATTATTGTAAGGTCAAGAGCCAAGTTGGTAAGGTAGGGGCGAGTTACGATAAGGACTAAAGGCGAGTTACGATAAGGACTGAGGGCGAGTTACGACAAAGGACTAAAGGCGAGTTACGATAAGGAAATGAGGGGGCGAGTTACGACAAGTACTAAAAGGCGAGGTACGATAAGGACTAGGGGCGAGTTACGATAAGACTTGAGGCGAGTTATGAAGACATGAGGCGAGTTATTATAGGATGGAGGCGAGTTACGGATAGGCCAAGAGGCGAGTTATGATAAGTACTTGGAGTGAGTTATGATAAGGACTTGAGATTACCCTAAGGGGTGATTATTGTGCATTTAAGACAAGGACTGAGTGGAATTAGATAAGGACTAAGCCAATTAATATAAGGCCAAGAGGTGAGTTTACATAAGGCCAAGAGGCGAGTTACCATTAAGCAATAGGGGCAAGTTATGATAAGGAAACAGGGATGAGTTATAATAACCAGCAAGGGCGAGTTACGAAAAATGACTAGGGATGAGTTACAATAAGGACATGGGGCGATTACAAGAAAAGACTCAGATAACGTATAATAAGGATTACCAAGTACAATAAGGACCCGGGGGGGTTGCAAGAAGGCCAAGACAAACATTCAAAGAATTTTCAGCAAGTTGGAGATTATATAGGAAGAATTAGGTAAGCATGCATGAACAGACATTCAAACCACTTGATAGCCATTCAGTTACTTATTTTTTCGAGGGGTGGTAGTATAAGGCTGACGCGTTGGGCTCGGCTGCAAATTGCTTTTTACTGAAATTAATGTTACATTCTCAACTTTACGAACTTTATGAAAGTTAAGTAACTATGTTTTCAACACAAAAACTCATTAACCAATATCCGTATATTCATTCTGTCATTAACTTTTGGGTTAAGATAACTCGTGGGTGCCGTCACAAAATGATGCTGAATGATTAGCTCTAATCCAATGCTGTCTAATTTGGACAATATGAAGTGTTAGTTGATCATACATTCCTAATTCCATCTTTTAAGTGTGTTTTATTCAATGCACTGTTTATTGTTGTTATTTTTTTTCCAATTGTAAACATTAATTGTGAATATCTGTTCCAGTGTTGTCTTTAAAAAAGGAAAATGGTGGTTGACGTCTTAAAGATTCATTGGTGGTTCTGGGCGCAAAACGTCCAGCAGTGCCCGTAGTTGTAGTTAATTTGCTCTCAATTTGGTTTAATGGCCGGGTCCGAAGGGTACTTTGAGTTCTGGGGTCATATCTTAAAAAATATTGACTCTACCTTCATGAATTTTTCAGGGACATTAGCTAAGAGTCCCATCTTACCTTACAACAAAGAATAAGTAGTCACATGCTTTTGTTCAAAACTTATGGTGCCTGTCACCAAGTGTTGCGTTTTTTTGGGACACACGGTACTATACTAACAAATTTTAATGCTTGCCTCCCTGAAAAATCCTGTGCCCCCCTGAAAAAAAAGAGCTGGGTTACGCCACTGACAGAGGTACATGATAGTCCCAATCATCCAACAGCTTGAGCTAGGCCCTTTATAGCCAGGATTTATTTTGCTGGGGTGTACATTTTCCCAAATGTGGATGTGAACCTATAAATTCTTTTTTTCTTCAGTGACCAAACATACCATACATGTAGTATCAAAATCGATTACTGTACAGTTCCATTATATTTTTCTTCCCAACTTGGCCTTTTTGGTGCATTTAACATTTGCTTTTGAAAATGGACCTTTGTGATTTTTTTTGGGGGGGGGGGTGTACCCCAACTTTCTGCAAATAAACCAGCTGTTTTTTACTACAGCATATATATGTAAGCCAAATTCCTCCCATATCGGTGTTGGTCAGAAAAGGGTATTTTCATCTCACTTTAGCACCTGTCATATTCAACTCTACACCTTGCATCAATGTACAACATTGTAAGCATGAAAATGTGCTTAGAATCTATGGACAAAAAGCGGTAAAACAAGCCAACTTTTCAAGGGGTTAATAGATGCGGGACAAAACAATATTACCACACAGGTTATACCTTTGCCAAAATGGGAAATACATGTACAAGGAAAATTCTCAGAATACTCAGAAAATTGCAGCAGAAGATTTTACTTTGAAATATTTTAAAGTTGAATTATGACCACAGATACACACATCTAGTAGCTTCTAGTTATATCCCTTCATGGGGCCAATGTGCTGTCCATATTGAAGTACATGCATACAACCTCAGGGTGACCAAAAAGAGTGTTACCCATAACAAATTATACAACACATGGCATTGTGTGTTCTATCACCATGCAATGTTAGAAGTTCATTGACTATGGAGTGTAGTTGGTAGAGTGGATTAATAAATTTTCTTCCGCCCGTGCAGACATCCATCCATACAGGCATCCATCTTCATGATGACATAGGCCCTAAATAACATGTTGTGGGGCCAAAAATGAGATGCTAGGATCAAGCAATGCACCTTAAATTGTCATTAATTTTTTTAATTGGATAATTCTACTGAGTTTTTATCATACCTTTCCAGTGTTATGTATTGGCTTTTGATAATGGGTACCAGGGAAAATTAATTTTTAACAACAAAATCAAAACATGTTCATGTGAGGATATTCTGATTTGAATAAGGTCACTTGATTAAACTCCCCAAAAGACAACTCACTCTTTGGGTTTCTCTCTAGACTGCACATTCCAGGAGGCCCTTGAGACTTTGGTTCCAGAGACAATATTACCATTATGCCTGCAATGCCTGCAAGTGTGTGTGTGTGTTTGAAATAATAGGCCTATATTTTATGTGCCAAGCAGAACTTCCATAGTTTTTTGTCTCGCCTGAACTTTGTTCGGCAGAGACTTAGTAATCTCTTAGTAATCTTTTCTGTCTGTCCGTCCGTCTGTCTGTCCGTCTGTCTGTCTGTCTGTCATGCTGTCTGGGACAACTTCTCTTCCATCTCCTGATGTCTGCGTGGGGTTGCACCATCACCGCCCTACTAGGATATGCGTCCTGTACCCCAGATATGCATCGCTA
>JAMKCH010052645.1:0-10211 GCA_023653785.1 Ophioderma brevispina
TGTATTTAACAAATTAGAGTTTAATCAAAAATCTACTACAGCCTGAACTTTTATTTAACAAAAACATTTCTCCTTAGCCTTTGGTGCAAGTCCAAGGCAGACAAAAGGGGCAGCGGAAAGAAAAAAATCCTACCACCGGACCTAGCAAAACAATAGCGGTTCAGGTAGACCTAAAAAGAAAATATTTAAAAAACTGCTTTTTGGTGAGTATGTGGCATAGGTTGTCAGTTGTGAAAATTGGAGCTTTTGGACCCCATGATGGATTCTGATGTGGACATGTATTCTAAACTGCAAAGCTTTCATATAGCACATTTTTTGTAAATTGTCAAGAAAAATACTTGCTAAAGGGCCTCACTGTAAATCATCTCTTGGTATGAAACCAAACAATCCTCAAGTTTAAAGCTGTGTTCCGATTCATGTTGGTGATACTACATTGGTCTACATGAATTGAGAGCCTGGCATGTGGCATCACTTCCACACCCACGCCAGTATTGTGGGAAACACACTGAGGTTTGATAGTGAATCATTACGCATATTATAAGGCCCAATTCACAACTGTGCTAATATTGATGGTTTATCCATTAAAACAGTTTTTAATCTGTATCTTGGGAAAGAAATGCTTTGGAAGCTGAAATTTCAGGTATGAACGAATTAGACAAATACCAGGCTCCATCTGATATCATAATAGATATTTCTGGCAAATCGGGCCCCACATACTAGGGGAGCCAGGACCACCTCCTTTGCACCCCCCCGAACTACACCAAACCAACTTTTTTTTAGGTTCCTTATATGACCCCAAAACATATCAGGAATGTTCCCAAATTTAAAATTGCCCCAAGGGGGTTTTATTCAAGATGGCGTCCAAGAATGGCCACCAAAATAGGGGTTTTTCACTAAATAATTAAAACCAGATATAAAAAACTAAATGTCAGAAAAAAAAAAAAAATCAATGGGATCAACATATTAATATCATAATTAACATATCTGTGCGACTAAATAAAAAAAAAGAAGAAACAAGAATTTCGTTCCCTGTTTAAATCAAAATGGCGTCCAAATGGCCGCCAGAACATAGCGTTTTTCACTCAACGTATTAAAACAAGTTATTAAAAAACTTTAATTTGTCAAGAAGATCCACGAGATGAAGTTTCCCGGTGATAATGATACATCTTGCATAAATACTTTCATTCACATTATTTTACATTCAAAATGGTGTCCAAAATGGCTGCGGAATTGAGTTTTTTTTTACTAAAGGCAGGTTAAAAACAAGAGGTATTAACGTAATTGTCGAGATGTTTAATTGAGTTTCAGATGATAATTGAATACATCTGTACCTAAATAATTTTAGTCACATGTTTGAAATATAAAGTGGAATTCAAAATGGCCGCAAAATGGAACCAAATGGCCGCCAAGTGGACTTTCCCCCATTACAATGCGTCACAGGAACCAAAATACACATGACTAAAAAAGAACATCATTTACAGTGAAACTGATTTTGACAGAAAGTGTATATATATATATATTACTCGTTGTCATATTTTTGGTTTAGGTGTAGCCACCAGATGTTCAAAACTTGGGGGCTGCAGAACTGTTTGGAGTTATAAAATGTGGGTCTAGGGAACTGAATTGGGTAGTTTCTTGTCAGAAACAAGAATTTTTGAGCTTGCTTTTTATCAAAATGAGTATTTCCCTTAAAGTAAAATGTGGTCAAGACACAGTTCTTACATAAAATGTGGGGGTCTCTGGAACTTAACCTTCGGCTTAAAATGGGAGTCCTGTGGAAAGCGAAAATCAGCCCCCCTGAAACCAGATTGAGGGTTGAGGGGTCTTATGGGCGGCACCTACCCATACTACCTTCAATGTGAGTAAAACCCAGGGTTTCCTACAGTAGCTTATTTATACAAACAAGTTTGATGTTCAAAGACCCCCCCCGCCCCAGGTACTCGCCCTCCAGGAAATCGCCCTGCCAACCTGAATAAACAAAGAAATGTGCATTCCTATTGCTACCAACATCAAACATGGGCCCAATTCACAGCATTACTAATACAAGACCCATAGATGCATTCGTCTAAACTACAAAATATCAACAACCTTCACCTGGCAGGGCATAAACCTGCCCTCATGATGGAGGATGTCTGTCAACGCATTGCCAAAAGAGGCTACAACCGTTCCAAGGATTATCATGGGGGGGGGGCTGCTTTTAGAAGTTACCAGGACCTTGACTTGTTGATGCCACTGCAAATGGTATCAACACCAACATCAACCAGCCTTCGGTGTTCATACCTGGTCTACAGCACTGCTGAACAATTTTGCCGCCCCCCCCAGCATGGTGCATTGCCAACAGCTCTCACACAAAGAAGCTGGACACAGTACTCAAAGAGACCTTGAGAACCCCATACTGGACTGCTCCGTCCTATCCATCTGAATTTCCCTACCAGTGCTTTTTCAGGCATGGCACCTGCAGTACTGCGGAGAGAACAACACCACGCACAACTTATGAATAAGGCCCTGCTGGACAAAGAGCACCTGCTGCATAACAGTACTGTCAAAGAATCACAACAACTTGGCAGACAGAGACCGTGCTCTTGTCGACCTTTCTGCCAGACACGATGCCTCTAAACTTCCAGGTACCCATTCAACATTTCTACAGAAATGGAATACTCGCCTGGCAGGATAGTCCAAGACCAGATCACCTCTCTATTACACTTAAGATAGAACTACCAACTGGTAGCAATCTCCCACTCAAGGAAATGGTCACCTTAAACTGGATTCTACAAGGAGTCGTCACTTCAATAGCAACATGCACCGATGGTGGCTGCGGCCATCGCCAGACTGCCAATGTGGTTCTCCAATCACAGACTGAGGATCACATTCTCAATGAGTGCCCTACCTTGTCCCCGGTGGACACAGATTTCTCAAACCCCCCCAAACCAATCAAAACGTGAGCTGCCTCATACGCAAAAGAAGAAGAGATTACCTCAAAGACAATGTGATGAAATTATATTAAACCCATATTGCATTTTCAATTACTCATTGCTACCCAAAGAAGCTGTATCCTGAGTTGTCGACCGTCAGCTTGAGTTATATGGATTGAATATGAGTTGAATATAATTCCTCTGTTGATCTGAGGTGATGAATGCTACGATGCTAGACGGTAAGGTATGAAAACTTCTAATAGCACCCGATGGTATCCATGGATAATTGTAGCTACTTTTGGAATGAGTTGACAAACATGAGGGCAGGTTTATGCCTCTGCCAGGTGAAGGTCTCTGATGTTTTGTAGATTGGACAAACGTCCCTCTGGGTATGGAATTCTGCAAATGCTGTGAATGGGCCAGGTTGGATATTGGTAACATTAAGAATGAACATTATTTTTGCTCTTCTGTCCAGGGGATTCTCGCGGGGGGGGGGCGTAGAGTTCGTTTTCTAATACTCAATATTTGACGGTTAAATTAAAGGGAAAATATATGAACATGTACAAAAACATTGATGAAAATCCTTTCGAAGACAAGACGACGAACACCTTGGATGAGCTCTGGACAGGTGATAGTTGTTGATATTGTAGTTTTAGACAACGCTCCTGTGGGTCTTGTAAATCTGCAAATGCTGTGACTGGGTCATGATATGTAACAATAGGATACACATTTGCTTTGATTTTAAGTGCTGTATTTTGTTGCTGTAATGCATTTTAATGGAAAAAGCCCAACTTGGCGGCCCATTTTTGGTCCATTTGCGGTACTTTGGAATTCCATTTTCTATTTAAAACATGCATGAAATTATTAGGACATGTGGATTAATTATCACTGAATTTTCATGAAACTTCAGCATTTTAAGTTTTTGATATTGTTGTCTAATGTATTTTAGTAAAAAAACAACTTCCATTGTCCGTGATGTCCACCGATGGATGGTGATGTTGGTGTTGATGCCATTTCTAAGTGGTGATAGGTAGACGGTCAAGGTCCTGGTAAACTTGTAAAAGTAACCCCCCCCCCCCCCATGGTACGTCCTGGGAACGTTTTTTGTGAGCCTCTCTTTGGAAAGCGTTTTGACAAAAAGCCTCCCACTAAGAGGGCAGGTTTATGCGCGAGTCCGGTGATGGGTTGTTGATTATTTTGTACTTTGGACAAAACGATCTATGGGTCTTGTAATATTGCAAAATGTGTGAATGGGTCATGTTTGATGTGGTAACCAATAAGAATGCACATTTCTTTGCTTATTCCGTGCAGGCCACTTCTGGAGGGCGGGTACCTTATCTCTGACCAAAAAGACCTGACGTTAAATAACTACGTAGGGACCTGGGGGTTACGTCACAGTGAAAGGTGGTATGGGTATTGTGCAGCCCATACAGACCCTCATATTTCATGCGATTGTCCGGCCAGAGACCACACATTTTAGGTAAGAATCTGTTCGTTGGACCAAACATTTTTCTCAAATACCTCCAATTTTGATAAAATAAAGCTCAAAAAACTCGTGTTTTTTTTTTTTTGACAAGGAAACTACCAAATACAAAGATATCCATGTAACTAGCAATTGATGTGTAAACCCAAACCCTGTTATAGATCATATGTATTTTTTGTTGCTGCGATGCATTGTAATGGGGAAAAAAGTCCACTTGGCGGCCATTTGGCGCCATTTTGAATTCTACTTTATAGTTCAAACAGTCTGTGAATAAAATTATTAGGTACAGTGTATTCATATCATCTGAAACTCATTCACCTCTCGAAACATTTACGTTATACCTCGTTGTAATGATTTGTTAGTTAAAAAACTCTACTTCGGCAGCCATTTTGCGCCATCTGAATTTAAAAATATGTAATGAAATATGCGGCACAGGGTATTTCATTATCACCTAAGACTGTATCTCATTGGATGTATTGACAATTAAGTGTTTTATAATGTTTAATACATTTTAGTGAAAAAACGCTATTCTGGCGGCCATTTTGGACGCCATTTTGAATTATAAACATGTGAACGAAATTATTTAGGCACGCTTGTTAATTATGATCTAATATGTTGATACGTTGATGGTTCTTGACAATTAAGTTGTTTATATCTTGTTTAATTCATTTTAGTGAACACCCCCTATTTTGGCGGCCATCGGAGCCATTTTGAATAATCTGCCTTGGGGCCACTTTTTAAATTTTGGAACATACTGATTATGTTTTGGGGTCATATAAGGAAACCTAAAAAAGTTTTGGTTGGTTTAGTTCCTGGGGGGTCCGGGGGTGAAAAGGGGGTGGGCCTGGCTCCCCTAGTAAAAGGCGAATAAGAACAAGCACCTTAAACAAATTTTTTGGATTCTTCTGAACTTTCATTCATCTTTGAATATGTTCTGTACCATCCAATGCCCATCTACATTTGAAATGTGCACACAGTACAGGTGAATGTGGTACTGCTGGGTTTGTTGAAAATGCTCTTCTTATTGGACCAATTCTAAGGGATGTTTGTATTACATAAAGACGGCAATTGAGTCGCTTCAAGGCAGCCCATATTTGCTGTCATCATGTAGTGATTCCATGAGATATGAGACATCAAATAGATTTGGCTTCAGAAATTGAAAACAAGAGGTGATTTTCATATGATAATGTAACATAAAAACAAAAAAATCATAACCACCTACTGGACTAAATGTTTGTCATCCTTTCTGTGTGGAAATTGTACATGGGCCATTTTCGGTTCAGACTTTACTGATCATACATTGAAAAATTATCTTGCAAAGTTTGCTTATACAAGTACATAATAAATGGCCTATGTTTATTTGTGAGGCCCAACAGGATGTTTATATAGTTTGTACAGTTTGGTGGTTGAATTAAAGCAATATTAGCAGATTTTTGTAACGAGCGCCCCCATTTTCAAATTGCTTATTTTTGCACAGTACGTTGGTAATTGTCTAGGAAAACATACCTGCGAACGAGAAATGCTAAAACAAAATTGCGTATTATCACAAAATTAAGCGATTTGTCATTAGAATTGGGATTACCAGGATTGGATGAGTTGGCTCAACGCTTACACAACATTTTAGAAGAAGAACTAATGGAGGAGCGTATAGGACACGTACCTGGCGCTATTTCCCGGCTATTTCACATTGGAAGGCCGTTTCCAGCAGTTGTTGTATTATTATCGGGCTTCCCCGATAATTAATTATTCTAGTACAAAATTCCTTCGTTTGAGGCACAGACATTTCGATCTTAACCATTCACAGGAAGAGTTTACGAGCCAGTTACCAATGTAATCGTGGTAAAAATCTTCAAAATTTGAAAAATTGGGGGAGCTCATTCAAAAAAATGTGCTATATGCTTTAAGGCTAGTGACAATGATCAATGAACTGTTGATTTGTGAAATGTTCGATTGATAGTGTGCTCAACTGTTAACCCCTGAGGTCTAGCACCTTTCTTACTTACAGTATCTATGATTGGCTCATTACAGATAGAAATGATATAACTTGGAGTAACCAAATCATAATTATACCTTCTATATAGCTGTCCAAACCTAAGCTTTTCTACCATTTCTCTGATTGGCTAAACATCATAGACTCTTATGTAGTGCCAATCAAATTGACCGAGATCTCAGGGGGTTAAAGCTTCATCACATTGAACAGTGACAAGGATGGGCATTCGAGCAGAGAAACGGCACATAATATAGTGAGACTGCCATACCTTTCAAGAAAGTTATGAAAAAATGCATTTGTGAGTTACGCCGCCCCCCATAGCAAGGTGTTTTCACCGATCGCAACAAATTCGAGTAGCCTTGATGAGGGCATTGTCCCACACTTTCCATATTTCGCCTGAAATTTAATTTGGTGATTAAAAAGGTTTCAAATATCTAAACATTGACCCTTGATGATTATGTTGTAATAAATGAACAAAGCTTTGGTTTTATTAAAGTTGGTGCTAAAGTCCAGCTGTGATATAAGGATACCCACAATTTAAATCAACAACCCCCATAAGAGTGGATCAAGCCTGCCACCGGGCTAATTATTTCACTTTGGCTGGTAGCGCAAAGGGAGTCTAACTTTAGACATTGGTTTAAACCCCAGAGTTAGTCTACAGGAATGGAACCTTTTCCTTTCAACATACTTATCTTGAATGTAGCTTTGTAAAACAGGTGAGAAATCCTCATGGAGAGGTAATTCAGCCATCCCTTGAAGAATTTTTGTGCCTGTTATTTCCAATTTCGAGTATGTTGACAGAAAAAGGTCCACTCATGTAGGATAAACCCTGGTTTAAACCCGGACTATTATCGTGTCAGACTCCGTGTTGAGAAAACAAGCCTTACTTTAATTTCAAAAACAGTTCCTGCGTTATTCACCAATCAATGGTGACAAAGACCAACCGGGGTAAGTTGTGGTGCAGCAAACAAGGCACAGAGGCTTACTCGTAGTTCTTATTGACTGGCCCATTCCATATTGGCAGGATGATGAACGGTGGAAATGGTTTTAGTGATGACGAGAAAATTGCAGATGAAACAGTCTTTCCGAGACACCCTGTGATCACTGCAAACTTTGCCCATTGTGGTGTTACCTTACGTGACCACCCCAAAATGTGGAATGATCGGCAGAAGAGTTTAAACAATGTCATTGCTAGGGTGGAAACCGACCCTTATGAACGAGATGTCAATTGAGCATCACGCGTTCCCAATCCACAAAGTTCTGCATTTCTTACCTCTTTCTATATGTCGGTTTCATCCCAAATATATTTATTTATTTTCTGATTAGTGATTTTCACGTGTCATTATCTCACAAGGTGGGGTGCCATATACTTAATGGCAGATTGTTTCCAGAAGTAGGCTATGAACATGCAATTTTATACAAGCCGTAGGTTTAGTGCATCGGCACAACATCATTGAGTATAATTACATGCTATTCATTGGCCCATTTTTCCCCCTCTTTTTAAAAAAAGACATCTTTCCCCTAGGACTGTGAAAAATCAAATCACAATTGGGTCACCTACCTTTAGCTTCCCCGGCAAATTTCTGATTTCTAAAAAAAAGCGAAAAGTATAAAACACCTAAAAGGGGGTTAAAAATGTACTAAAATGTAAATGCTATTGTGCACAGTCTTTTGAGACACTTCTTCTAAACCAGTAATTAAAGGCATTTTTTCAGCGTCCCACTTCTTGCAAGGAATACCTCTCAAATAGGAGTTTTTTTTTTTTTTATTTTTTTTTTTTTTTTGGCAAACGTATTACACACCAAGAGTATTAGACATTTCCTTTCCTGAAAGTTGAAAAATAGTTTCAAATCATAATTAAAACAATGTTTCTGGTTAACCAGGACGGCCTTTGTGCACTGAGGTTCATTAAATAGGATCTATTAAGGCAAGTGTCAGGATTCGCTTGGGTACGGAACAAACCTCCAAGTGAGTGCGTTGACCCCCTCTCGGAGTCTCAATGGTAGTGGGCAGGAATCGCACCACAATAATCTCAATAGATTAATAGTTAAGAGTATCAGTTTGAGATGATTACGGACCTCTACTATGACATAAATCAAGATGCGTTAAACCGAAGCACGGCCGCGGTATTAAACAGAGTTTACTCGATATCGCACCCGGCTGGTGTGGCCGTCTCTTGTTTTTTGGAGCTGGTAGTGCAAGCATCCCCGGCAAACACTCGGAATAAGATGGCAAATGTAAGCCAGCTGGCACATTGGTAAATTGGAAAGGGAGCTGAGGACTTGTAAAGTAGAGTTGTGCAGGTCTGATGCTCCACAAAAGCCGACTGGTTTGTCGGGAAATTTTACACCGGACTCGAGCAGGATCCTGGCACCTTTTGCAATAATGGTTCTGAAAGTACACTGGTTCTGGCAAAAAATTATTGCTCTAAATTTTTGGAATAAAACACAAACTAAAGATTTACAAGTTGGGAACTTAATGGATCTTATCCTTTACCTTAGACCTTGGAGTATGACCTTTGACCTCTTTACATGAAAATTCCATGTTGCACCAGTAACCCCAAATGGATATAATAAAGGTGGGTGACCCCAATATGGCATGGTCCAAATATTCTCATGTTTTTCCCTCACATGGAAGCATATCCATTTAAAACATCTAATCACAAATGTTGGTATTAAAATGATTGGATAGAGCCCATACTTTTATTGGTCGAGCTTATGAGTGCAAAAGTAATGGTGATGACAAAACACATCTGAGACAGAAAAACATTAAAAAAAAAATACACCATTTGAAAAAAATCCCTGCTTAAACATACTGGATATGTGACAGTGGTGAGGCATTTGCTCCAATGTCAAACTCCACTGCTCAAGGGAGGGCGAGCATGGACCACTGGTTAGATATTCGCCTTTGGTGTAGGTGATCCCTGGTTCCAATTCACGACCATGTCCCATTGCATTGTTTTGAAATTTAAAAGACAATGAGAAAAAATCTTTCCGCATAAGGTTTTTAAACTGTGGTGGGCTTAGAGACAATTCATTAATCCTGATGGTAATATGCTGACTGTTAAATTTTGTATGGGCATTTTGGGAGCCCTCTAAAAATGAAGCCATAACTTGAAAATTAAAATACATGAAATCTCAAGATTTTTTTACCTTGCAATTGAGAGGGCAACTAGACAATTTATTAAAATTACTTGCAAAAACTTTTCATTCAAGCATTTCTTGAACTGTGCAAGGGCTTTGAGCAGAACACAAGCATTTAATCTGTTCAGTAGATCTTGTGTTTAAACCTATGTGCATAGGTTTGATTTCCAGTTAGGCCTCTGACGTAGTAAATTGGATTTTTGTTTGTTTGATACTCACTCTTTTAGGTTTTCTATACCTCAATGCCTGTGTCTTTAAACAGAAAGGCGGTTCGTGGTATTACATGATTTATGTCTGATATTATTGAATTGCGTAATGGGCAGTTTAGTGCCACAGTGCCCTTAAGCACTTTAAGGTGTTATGTCATGGGATTATTAAAAAACTCTGAAAAATGACTCGGATATGACATTAAAATCATCCTGAAATGTCTAAATCCTCAAGGTTACTTCAAGAGTCACTTGCATGTCATCAGGATTCTACCATTCAAGGTATGGTGCAAGATGCATGCAATTGGCCATTTTTTGGGGGAAAACTGGGCAATTGTGAGCAAAGAGGAGTGAAAATAAATTGAAAATTGATATGTTTATATTTGTTAGGGTTTGCTACAAGCAAAAAATAAAATACTGACCGACCACCCGAAAAGTCTGCCTGCCCATAGAATTAAGTTGTGTTTTTGTCACTTG
>JAMKCH010052647.1:0-10045 GCA_023653785.1 Ophioderma brevispina
TTGAACCAGTTTCTTAGACAGCTGTCTTTTTGAACCAGTTTCTTAGCTGTCTTTTTGAACCAGTTTCTTAGCTGTCTTTTTGAACCAGTTTCTTAGACTGTCTTTTTGAACCAGTTTCTTAGCTGTCTTTTTGAACCAGTTTCTTAGCTGTCTTTTTGAACCAGTTTCTTAGACAGCTACTTTTTTAACTTCTTATATTCTATATTGCAGGTGTTCCTGGAGGACGAGTCTGCACTTGCCCACCTGGATATACTGGAAATGGCGAGGGTGCTAATGGTTGCGTCCAACCAGGCGGTGGTGGTGGTGGCGGCGGTGGTGGTGGCGGCGGAGGTGGCGGCACAACCTGCAATGACAACCCATGTGTTAATGGCCGATGTGTAGCCACGGGTTCATTCTCCTACCAGTGTGAGTGCGACATTGGCTGGGAGGGTGCGAATTGTGACCAGAATGTTAACGAGTGTGCTAGTAATCCTTGCCTGAATTCAGGTTCTTGTACAGATGAAGATAACGGCTATAGCTGCGCATGTGTTAGTGGATTTGGAGGGGACAATTGTGAAAATACTCTATACGGTAAGTTGCAAGATGGAGTAAATAATCCAGTACTCTTTTTTTTTGTCCCCGCCGAATGAAGTTCGGGAGGGGACTATAAAATGGGCTCCGTCCGTATGTCCGTCCATTTGTCCATATGTCCGTGATAAAAATGTTAACCCTGGAACATTTGGGCATATCTTTTTGTGGGCCGCCAGCTATAGCTGGCAGGACCACTTAGCAATCCGTTGTGCGTGTGTATGTGTGTGTGGATGTATGTATGTGTGTGTCACAAAATTGTTAAGTTTTTTTTAAATTGACCTCAATTGATAAGTTGAACTTCAATTGGAACCAAACTTCTGTCATAGGTGCACAATGGGATCCCTCATATGTTGATGGGCTCAAAGGTCATGTTGAAAGGTCAAAGGTCATGTGAGGTCAAGTTGAAAAATGGGCTAAAAATGTAAAATTGACCTAAATTGAAAACTTGAAGTTCAATTGGAACCAAACTTATGTCATAGGTGCACCATGTGATCCCTCATATGTTGATGAGGTCAAAGGTCATGTGCCAGGGTCAAAGGTCATGGGGCGGCCCGCGGCTTATATTCTTTGAATATAGCGAGCGCAAAAGCCGAGAACCGCGAAATTCTAGTTTTCTGTATGAGCTGGAGTAGCCAAACTTTGGTATATTGTAGGAAGGGATCCCCCTACTCACCATGTAATTCATTCCCCAGAGTCCTCCTCTGGGTCTAACAGGGGGTAGGGGAAAAAGGTCAAGGGAAAAAGGGTCAAGGGAAAAAGGTCAATATTGCACAGAAAATGTCAACATTGTGTACAATTTATCTGGAATTCAGTAAGGGCTACGATGATGTAACTTGGTGGATTGATGAGTTCTCGACCTGATTAGATTTTGGGTGTAAAATATGTTAAGTAAGTATCTAATTTGCATAATTTATGAAATTTTTCCCACAAGGCTTGTGTACAAGTTTCCTGGAGTTCTGTAAGGCGTATAATGATGTAACTTGGTGGAAGGAAGCGGGCTGAGGAGTTCTCGACCTGAATAGATTTTGGGCAAATTTCGGGCAAATAAAGTATGCAAATGAGCTAATTAATATGCAAAAACATTGTAATTGCTAGGTAGGGGAGCAAAGTATACCACAACAAAGGCATTAACCATAATAGTACCCATGTTTTCATTGACAGGGTTTTTCTAGTTCTGGTTGTGCACTTGGGTCAGTATTTTGGGTTGCCACCTTTTACATTTCTTGAAAACGTGAAATACCGCAAAATTTCAGTGTTGCATATTTTTACGTAAATTTAGTTAATGAAAATGATTTTACGGAATTTCAGATTTATGGAGTCAATTTTACCACAGCATAACAGGTGTAAGGAGTGTTGGCCGAATTAAGTGGGGTGGTCTGATTTAGTTCAATTTCTCACTTCTTAGTGAGCGCGACATTTGACGGGGAGCTATTTTACGCATCGCGTAAAACCGAGTTCGCCTTGTTATGTTATACTCCGATTAGACCCCTAAGTCAGACCATTGATTTCAAGGTTGATATACTGCGGTGTCACTTTGGGGGGAGGGGGGTTTGGTTACCAACGTGATTGAACGACCCCTTCCAACCCCGCATTTAGGCCAGGTGTGTTTTAAAAATAGTCTGGTTTTAACAGAGTAAGCATTTGGATAAGCCACACACACCCGCACACCCACCACACATACACACACCCACAACAAATCACATTGCACTTGGGTATCTAATTGTTCTGATCACTAGTGCAACACTGTGTTTTGACAGCCCAATCTCAACACATTGGGGGTGGGGGTAAGATTTGGGGGGGCAGGAAAGAAGGTCTATTTATCAACTTATAGAATGTTTTCGGTGTCAAATTGTGGTCAAAATATATTAGTGGGACCAACTCCCAGATTTGGTGATTAAATGTATCAACATGGCATGTTCATTCAAATTTTCATACTGAAAATAGGGGGTAATATTTGACCCCCCATAACTTAATTTGTACAAGTTTTTACTTTTTGCATCCTGCATTTCCTGACTCCTGGGACCTATAGCTACAATTTGATATATGACAAGCTTTGTTCAAATTAGTCACCACCTATCAAAAAAAATTTTGGGCCCCTCTGCTGCAGGACTATATGTTTGTGTCTGTAATGAACCAATTATATTGTATCCTAGGTGGTAGTGCGGAACATGTACACGTTTAAAACGTTGTACACAAACGAATGGGTCACTGCATGCTTAGAAATTCCTACACGTTTACACGTCAGTAAGAAATCTACTTTTTTTCAGTATTTTTTTAATTGCTGAAGTAAATTTTCACCAAAATTTACCCACCGTCAGTGAAAGTAAAGTTAAAAAAATTCCAGTGCTGCTCCTAGAAATGGGTTTCGACTTTTACGGAAAACTGGGGAATCCCCAGTTTTACCAAGTTCTTTGTACGTGCGAATGTAATCTGTGTTATAGACCTTGTTGTTTACTGATTTTCTATGGAAAATCAACTTCAAAAAAAAACCCGGGTTACTATCAGCTAAAGGGACCAACTTGGTAACAAAATATGAGGCTCCCATGTATTTCTTTGTTGGGTCTTTGGATATTCAACTGCTTATTTGGATAAACATAACATAGTAAGTACAAACAACATTTTACGTTCAAGATGATAATATGATCTAATGCAAAGCCGGGTAACCTGAATACGAACGATTTATGGTGCTCCATAATTGCATTTCCGTGGAGCGCCAAATTCGGCAGTAGTTACTACCTGTACAAACGGTAAACAAACAAAAGACCCAGCGTGTAAATGGATAGGAAATTACCGGTAACTCACAGCTCTACTCAGGAGGTAAAGCTTGTTTCTGAGCCTACTTGTAGTTGTGATTGTTGAATTTGATCACCCTGTGCTTTATCGGCACTGCATGATGGTTTTTTAATGTGCTGTGCAAAATTCCTGCTGGTAGTGTTTAAAATGGAAAGCTTTTTCTATATCCTCACAGAATGCGGTGCATGGCTGAGTGGAGCAAGTGGAGATTTGAGTTCCCGAGATCAGGCAACACCTATCCACATGGCTCTACTGTGCGTGGTCTCACCATACCCATTCACAAAGGGTAGAGATAAAAGTCCATTCTTGGTCACGTTTTACCTACACCGGAATTTTTTTTACTTTCAACCCATGCTGTTTTGTTCAACGTAACACTTAACCAATTTTTTGTTATTACTTTTTACTTATTAAAGAATACGATCCGTGGATTTATCCAAAAGATTCAAAATCTATAATTTTGCAGGAATAGTTAAAAAGTGAAGCAAGTACTTTTTTCCAACTGACGAAATTACAGAAAAGGAAGAAACGGCAGTGTTTCACAGAGAGGAATATCCATTCAATACTTGTTGTATAAGTGTCCGAAAACGGCCAGTAATGACTAAAACGTCTGATTTTGTCCTTATTATTTTTGCTTTTACATATCATTTGCAGGGTATGTTAGATACCTGTAGCTGTTAAAATAATGCAAAAATCTGATTTTTTAGTCTTCCTCCTCAAAGAGGATGGAAGAATATTAATTTTGTGCTGTCCGCTTTTTGAGGTCCGTTCCCGTCCGAAATTGTGTTTTCCATGTTGCCAAATTACCTTTGGGCTGTTTTAGTTCCCCGGATAATGCCCGGAGCAACCAATGTTTGAACTTTGGGTTCGATTTCTGGAACACTGACTTAGTAAATTGGTGACACCACATGGCACCGCCATGGGTGAATTGCCCAAACTTGTTTGTTCTGCCACCAATGCCATCTTCCATAATGCTATGCCATCTTATACATCATCGGACATAGCAGAGCTGATTGCTGCGTGCCATTTCATTATGGGGCCCCCGTGGTTATGTTCCTTTTCTGTCGAGGCTTGGCAATATTCGAACCGCTGAAGCTCCAAACAGCGTGATGAACGAATGTGAAATTGTTACGGGATTGGCTGTGATTTACTATATTTCTGATCGTCGTCGGACCTCTTTCTATACCGCAAGATACTGTTGAATTTTGAATGTTCAACAGAATAACGATTCATTATCGATATGCTGTAAGAGTTAATGAGTTCGTGGACCCATACTTGTTTAGGTGCCCACCTCTGGGTTTGTGTTGAGCTTTGAAGTACGGATTTGAGTACGGATATCGGATTTTGTTGCATAATGAAGCTTCATGAATATACATTTGGAGTGTGTGCACTGCACCGGGTTCATTGCCACTGTGGAGCGGTACTTGATAGGCAGGGCCTGCCGATGAGGCTCGGCCCAGTCAGCCATCAGGTCACGCCGGCACGGCGAAGTTGCACACCCCCCGTAGACAGCACGCTGTACTGCGTTAAACATTGAATGAGTTGGTGAAATCTCGCCGTTTTTCGTCACACTTAATCACTTCTGTCTCTGTGATTTCATCATTTTTACAGTATTATACTCTTATTTTGAACAATTTTAAAAACTTTTTAGTGAAAATAAATGAAAAAGATTCACTTTCGAAGATTAAAAGGGAAAATGTTTGCACAAAAAAAAACGTTTCAACAAGCCTAGAAATCTGTAATATTTTACCTTTTAGAGTTTAGGGACCTTTACCATGCTTGTGTGTAATTTCCACTGATCCTACGTAAAATTGTTAAATTTTAAGAAGTATAAATGATGCAAACGGCAACCCCTGACGATTAACAAAACATTTCTAAAATACCATCGGCCATTTTCTCAAATGAAGGGGTCACCGGTCATGCACAATAAGGGAGCTTGGCCTAATAGGCATATGATTGGGATAATCGTTCATTCACCAACCATGTAAGTCCATCTAGATGGACCCTCGTTCTCCCTGACCTTCCACCATTTGTGTTCGTCTGCAAGAATTGCAGAAGCGCAAGGCACATAGGGTTTTTTCTGGTCGTGTCTGTGATCTTTGTGAATGTATCTGTGGTCAAAATGTTAACGGGATGGATGGGGGTGTTGGGGAGGGGGTGGGGTTGGGGAGGGGTGGGGTGTTGGGGATGTGGTTGTTGGGAGGGTGTGGGGTGTTGGGGAAGGGGGGGGGTGTTGGGGAGGGTGGGGTGTTGGGAGGGGTAAGGTGTTGCGGAGGGGGTGGGATGTTGGGGGGCGGGTGTGTTGGGGAGGGGGTGGGGGGTGGTGGGGTGTTTCGGAGGGGCCGGGGTGGTTTGGGGAGTGGATTTATTGGGTAGGTTTGGGTGCTCAGTTTGGAGTGGGTTGATCTTGGTCGGTGGCGTTGTTGGGGAGGGGAGGGGTGTATCCGGGGGAAGGTGATCTGGGGAAGGTGTATCAGGGTGTATTAGGGGTGTAATGGGGAGGGGGAAGGGTGTATATGGGATGGTTGGGGTGTGTGGGTGGGTGACCTCTGCATCCTCATGTGACCTGGGGACCTCATGTGACCTGGTTGACCTCATTTGACCTAGGTGACCTCATGTGACCGGGGTGACCTCACGTGACCTGATGACCTCACGTTACCCTGGGTGACCTCACGTGACGCTGGTGGACCTCACTGACCTGTACCTCACGTGACTGGTGACCTCGTGTGACCTGTGTGACCTCGTGTGACCTGGTGACCTTGGTGACCTGGGTGACCTCGTGTGACCGGGTGACCTGGGACCTCGTGTGACCTGGGTGACCTCGTGTGAACCTGGTGACCTTGTTGACCTTGGTGACCTCGTGTGCCTGGGTGCCCTCGGTGACCTTGGTGACTCGGTGACTTGTTAACCTCAATGTGACCGTTGCCCCATTAACAAATTCATGACGGCAGACGACACTAGCATTCCCAAAGACTGCAATGATTTTGTAGAAAATATAAACACACTGCAAATAAAATGCTGCATTAACAGAAAAGAACTGGTCCGGACTCATTCGGGTATGCACAGATTGACATTTAGTGACCCACTTGATATTTGACTACTAGTGATCCCCATGTCTCTTTTGACCGCAAATGACGCTTTGATCCATTTGATTAAATCACATACTTTCAACGAATAAAACCTATATGTATACTTTCTGCCATTGATGCTGTTATCACCAAACCTAAAAAGACTGGGACGGGATTCATGGAGTATGCACAGATTGACCTCAATGACCCCTACCGACCTTTGAACCCCTTTTTTTGAAATTTGATACATTTTCCAATAACGTGTTTAAGCTACCAAACTTTGCTAAAAGAAACCATTTTCGGCCCAAGCCCGTGCACTATAAGTCAATTGAACTCTAATTAACTCGCATGACCGTTGACCCCATTTTGTCAATCTATAAAACCTTCTACAAATAAATGCTGTGACCACCTACTCTTTACACAACCATGGTTCATGACTTTTGGTAGGGTATGCACAGATGACTCTTCTGACCCTATGGTGACCTTTAACAATATGCTTCTGCAACTAGTCTTAGAATCATCACTTTGCCATAAGAATACTGGCGCAAGACCATGGGGTTTATACATTCTATTGACCTCTAATGACCTTATGTACACTTCAAGCCTATTTTTGAAAAAAAAATCTTTTAAACACTCTTCTAAAAAAAGAGCTATAATCACCAAACTTGCACACCAGAACTGCTTCATCCGTTACACACCACCCCAAAACTCGCACACACCATCCCAACTAAAACCCAATCCACGAACCAACATGATGGGCGAAAGACTTTGTTAGTGATCCACTTGTTGATTTTAGCCTATAATATATTATAGGCTATTGTCATCAACGTAGCAAATTAGAGTAGAAAACCAATGTTCCTCTCATAAACCTAGTCTCGCATGTCTGTCCAATTCTTTTGAAATTCGCAGTAGGCAAGTAATGACATTTCTTGAAATTATGTTTGTGGGGATTTTGGAAATTCTGAGCAGATGTTGCGTTTTGGGGCATTTTGTTTTGTCCTTTTGTGTTTTTTGGCATGAATTGTGTTTGGTAGGCAAACATTATGCTGAATTGGCTGTTGTCCTACAATGTAGATTGCATGCCTGTGTGAAAGCTGAAAGCCATGCATTATCAATGAAGGCCTAGAGAGGCATTGCTTTTGCAGCCTAGTCTGATAATTACTTGGCAATAAATTTCCTGCGTTATTAGGTATATGAGTTATGTTATTGCCAGCAGGTATTTTGTTATTGTTTTTTTCCCCCAATATCTTCCCCATGTCTAAAGTTCCATGTGCCTTGTACCATGTGTAAACTTTTACCTCATGTCCATTGCTCCTGAATAATAGTGGTTAGTTATGCAATTCCTCATTCACTACCTGCAATGTTCACACGTGGTTCAAAAGCGCACTATAATATGCTTGAAACTTTAACCTTGCACTGTGTTTACTTGAAGACAGCCCCAATTCTCTCTCTTCAACCAATCAATCATAGTGGCCCTTTAGAACACACAGCTACCTAAGAGAACATATTTTATCCCATCCCACAATGCATCATGTTTTGGTACCTTTCACCTCAATAATCCCATGCATGATCCCAGAATGTGATCCCACAAAAATCCCATGTTAATACATAAAACTCCGACCTTTTCCACCCTTCCTGCACCAAAACACAAGTAACTTTAAAAATTAAAATAATGACAGGTTTTGTTGCTCCTTACCCTCTTTAACACTGCCCTAAATACCGACAGTATGTTTTAGTACAGAACAGTATAGGCACATTGCAATGTATTATGGGATAGTTCAAACACCCTCTGCTACTATGAAGCAAGGTTACATGCAAACACTGTTTTTATTTCTTGGGAACTTACATCTAACCTTGTAGCCTTGTCACTATTACTGAATGTGAAATTTTGTTTGCTTTTTCAATATTTTTTTTATTGGATAAAAGTGTTAAAACCTGGTCTGGTATATAAGAGGGGGGAAATTAGCCAATTTGAAGTGTCGGATGTTTGAAATCGGTTTTTTAGTCGAGTTTTTATATTGATATTATTTTAGGTACTTTTGTATTAAGTTTGACCATTTTACACTACTCTGTTCAACACAAAGTCAGTATGTTGACAGTTGAACAAAACACAGGAGAATTGTCCTTGGTAAGGTAAATTGCCACCACATAGGTTGGACCATGGACTTCAGTTATCACCACTAACTTGGCTGCCGTGAATGATCAAAATCTGTTTGGGTGGACTACTTCTTGCATGCATCTGGAAAAAGGGGCTTTAAACTGTCTGACAAATGTCACTATTTATATTAAGAAAGTGATGAAATGTTCATATTGCTGATAGACTGGTATGTTTTCTCAACTTAAGCGGCATTTGGACAGTGATTTTGAGGAAAATTACTACGCGGTCACAATTTTACATCGTTTCAAATTACTAGCTTTGTCGACTATGAGAATCTTGGGTTGCCGGTCTGACATCGGTCAAGTTTGGTGATTCGTAACTCAAAAATTTTCTCTGGTTCAGATGTTTCAAAATTGGTTATTTGGGTGATTTCAGCTTGTACTTTGGGGTATGTTGTTGTTTTTCCTCTGTGAGAGTTTTAAATGTGAAAGAAACATGCTCAACGTTGCCATTTTCCCCATAGACTAACTGTGTTATATGAGTTAGTGGTGTTAACCTATAGAACCGCCAGTTATCATATGTCGGTCTAATTTTTTTCTGAAGTTTTTTTTGGACCTTCACCTCAGCCTTTTAATTGAATCAATATGTAAGTACTGTTGCACTGAAAAAAATGTGATTTTTTTTCATTTTAGAACAGTGGTACAATGCATGTGCAATTAGAAGACGATACCATTACCCAGTAGGTGAGCTCAGATAGTAATGTAAATTTTGCATGACAATTGTAGGTCATGTGCCCCACTCCAGTGATGAATTTCCGGCACCTCACGGTTTTACTGCATGTGTGGACCGTGGTTTGGCAGAATACTAAATTCATCCCGACACATGCCCGGAATGACCCAGTGTATTGTTAGAGTTTATTTTACTGATACGTGGGAGCTTAGAGTGGAGTAGGCCTACCCTTCATACTAGCAAAGCTATCTGTCACGACCAAATACTAATGAAAACTAGTAAAAAGATTAGCTTGGTTTTTGGCTTGTGCAGACCATGGCATGGGGGTGGCACTCACATTGTGGAGTTAATGCACATATAAGGCTTTTAGGAACCCGGCTGTTTTTTAAGCATCAATCGTCACCCAAAAAATGTCATATTTTTTGACAATTTTGCACTTCACCCAAAGACCGTTTTTTTGGGAATATTTTCACACAATACCCTCCTTTTTAGAAAATTTGAACCAAATCCCACCAAGGACCCCTTGATTTGAAACTTTTAGCAATTTGTGCCCCAAATAAACCTCTATTTTGGGCAATTTTTGGGCCATCTCTCACCAAATACCCCATATTTTTTGCCTGTTTTACAGTCACCGAATGCCTTGGGTTTTGAGTGTGCCATCCATCATGTTGAGTCCTCCCCCCCCCACACGTTTAATTGCTGACTCGCTGCTAGCTGAACACATCCTGGTTACCACGGCCTGGCTGCAAGATGGCCATGTTTTCCTAGTAAAAAAGTACATGGACCCCCC
>JAMKCH010052648.1:0-16112 GCA_023653785.1 Ophioderma brevispina
TATATTGAATTTGATATTATCTGTTTAGCGAGATAAAACTGATGTATTGAGTCGACATTTTTCCTGGTTTCATTTATTTTGTAAGGTTAAAACGTAAAACTCATCCTCTGGGTGGGATCACGGTATTTCTGTACTTAACAAACAGTAAATGCCAAGCAAAATTTCATCATGATCTTAGCTCTGATTGCGTTCAATGGGTCAAAGTCGACAAAGCTTTTGGGTTGATTTTATTCTAGGGTCAACATATATTCCCATGAACTTTCAAAGTATTTTAATAGCACCATATTTGATGACTTGAAGATGACATTGTTTAATCTTAAAAGCCGATTGACGGTGTTCCATTGTGCCTCATTGGTGATTTGCAAACAATTCAAGAACAGGGCTCCTCAATGATTTTATATTACTTGACGGTGAGTTTCGCGACATCCTCGGCAGTCAGTGATGCTATACTAGGGGAGCTAGTACCACATCCTTTGCACCCCCCCAGAACTAAACCAAACAACGTTTTTAGGTTTTCCTTTATGACCCCAAAAACTAATCAGGATGTTCCCAAAATTTTAAAATTTGCCCCCAGGGGTTTTCTTCAAGATGAGCAGTCCAGATGGCCGCCAAAATAGGGGTTTTCCACTACAATGATTAAACAAGATATAAAAACCTAGAATTATCATAATTAACATATCCTGTGCCTAAATAATTTCATTCACATGTTTTAAAATTCACAATGGCGTCCAAAAAATGGCGTCCAAGAATCGCGTTTGTTCACTAAAACGTATTAAAACAAGTTTTAAAAACTTAATTGTCAAGAAGATCCATGAGATGAAAGTCTCAGTGTAATGATACATCTGGGTGCCTAAATAATTCATTCACATATTTTAAATTCAAAATGGAGCGTCCAAATGGCACTGCCAGGAGTAGAGTTTTTTTACTATAATGCATTGAAACAAGAGTATAACCGTAATTGTCGAGAGTTTTCAATGAGTTTTCCAAATGATAATGAATACATCTGTACCTAAATATTTTATTCACATGTTTTGAAATACAAAGTGGAATTCAAAATGGCCGCAAAATGGAGCCAAAATGGCCGCCCACGTGGACTTTCCCATTATCATGCGTCACACCAACAAAAATACACTAACTATAACAGGACATCAATACAGAGAACATATCTACAGAAAGGATATATAAATATATATATACGTAAAGCTTATGTGTGGGTTAGGGGGAAATTCGCTTTTTTTAAGTTTTTTAACTTTTTTAATTTTTTAGGGGAAAATTTTGTTTTCCCCTGAACGGTAATCTTTTGTTTGCGCTTTATTCCGTCAAAGGATATAATATTAATTTATGCCAATTAACGCTACTCCAACTGACAACAAAGATATGAGTATTAATGAATCTAAATATAATAAGAATATAGCCTCATGAATAATTCAAATTTCCCCCTAAGTTGTCATTGGAAAGTAATTTTTACATTCTGTATACATATATATAGGTTTACATTGCTAGTTACTACTGTAATATATATAATAGCTTGTTTTTGGTATTTTTCTTGTCAGAAACAACGGTTTTTGAGCTTGACTTTATCACAATTGAGGTATTTTTAAAGTAAAATGTGGTTCAGAACAGATTCTTTTCTTACATAAAATGTGGGGGCCTGGTCTTGAACTTAAAATGGGAGTCTTTGGAACTGAAAATCGCCTGAAAATGAGGGTCTAGGGCGGCACTTATCTATAACACAACCTTTCAATGTGAGCAACCCCCGGGCCCTACAGTAGCTTATTTAACAGGCAAGTTTTGAGTCAGAGATAAGGTGCTCGCCCTCCTGGATGTCGCCTGCACTGAATAAGTAAAGATGTGTATTCCTATTGTTACAACATCAAACATGGGTCCCATTTCAACAGCATTTGCAGAATTACCAAGACCCCTAGATGCGTTTGTCCAAAGTACAAAATATAAACAACCATCACTGGCAAAGCATAAAACCTCCCTCATGATGAGGATTTTGTCAACGCATTCCAAAAGGAGCTACAGCCGTTCCAAGGATACCATCGGGGGAGGGGGGGTGCTTTTACAAGTTTACCAGGACCTTGACCGTCTGAGCGCCACTGGAAATGGCATCAACTCACCAGCCATGGGTACAATCAAGACAATTTGAAGTTTTTACTAACATACTTAAAAAAGATGTAAAACTGAATTGGTGTTTGTTCTCTACCCAAGTTGTTCGGTCGTCTTGTCTGTGAAAGTGTGTTCACCTGTTTTATTCAATGCTTCAATCTATTTGTCGCCTTTTATCATCACATTTGCGTATGAAAAAGGAACTAGCCATCTAGCCGAGCCACCACTCACTGAAGAAGCCCAAATAATGTGCATGTCTTAATGTTGCCAATAATCCCACATGGCGCCATTCACAGCGTTTTGAGAATTACAATACCCAGGGGGGCATTTGTTCATCTACAAAATATCAGGACCTTTCACCTGGCAGAGCATCAACCTGCCCTCATGTTTGTCACACATTCCAAAAGTAGCTATAAATATTCCATGGATACCATCGGGTGCTATTAGAAATTTACCAAACCCCTTAACGCGTCTATTCATTGGCATTTCATCACGCTAAAAACAACAGAGGAAATTTATATTCAACTCAGATTGCATCTTTCTGCGACAAAGAAGGCAAAATCATATTAACTCAAGCTGACCGTCGCGATAAAACTCGGGGTACCAGCTTCCTTTGAAGCAGGGTAGGCAATGGAGTATTGGAAAAGCAATCTGGGTTTAATATAATTTCTTCACATTGTCCTTGAGTTGATGACACCGATGGCTGGTTGTATGTTGGTGTTGATTCAGCCATTCTATGTGGCATCAACATGGTCAATGTCCCTAAGTAAAAACTTCTAAAATGTACCCCCCCCCCCCGATTGGTATCCTTGGAACGCTGTAGCTCATTTTTGGGAAGCGTTTGACAAACATCCTCCATCATGAGGGCAGGTTTATGCTCGCCATTGATGGTTTTTTTTATATTTTGTACTTTGGCCAACGCATCTATGGGCCTTGTAATTCTGCAAATGCTGTGAATGTGCCATGTTTGATGTTGGTAATAATAGATACACATTTCTTTACTTATTCAAGTGCCGGCGACTTCCTGGAGGGCGAGTACCTTATCTCTGACTCAAACTTGACTGTTAAATAATCTACTGTAGGGCCCTGGGGTTGCTCGCATTGAAAAGTGGTATGGGGCATGCCGCCCATAAGACCCTCATTTTCCAGGCCGTTTTTCATTTCCACAGACTCCCATTTAAGCCTATTTAAATTCCAGAGACCCCACATTTCTGTAAGAATCTGGTCTTGACCACATTACTTAAAATACTCAGATTTTGATAAAAATCAAGCTCAAAACCCTTGTTTCTGACAAGAAACTACCAAATACAAGCTATATTATATAGTAACTAGCAATGTAAACCTGTAAATGTGTATACATAATGTATAATTACTTTACAATACACTTAGGGGGAAATTGAATTTATTCATTAGGCTATATCTTATTATTATTTAGATTAATTAATACTCATATCCTTGTTAGTCTAGTGGATTATCTTAATTGCATAATAATATTCATATCCTTTGACTGAATAAGCGGCAAACAAAAATACTCCCGTTCAGGGAAACCAAATTTCCCCCTAACTTATTATTAGTGCATAGGAAAAGCGAATTGTCCCCTAACCACATATAAGCTATACGATATATCGCATTATATATCCCTTTTTCTGTCAGATATTTCTCTGTATGATGTCTGTTTGATTTGATGTGTATTTTTTGTTTGATTGTGACGCATTATACTGGGGAAGTCCACTTGGCGGCCATTTCGGCTGCCATCTTGCGCCATTTTGAATCCCTTTGTTTGTCAAACGTGTGAAAAAATTATTTATGTACAGTTATTTCTTACATCTGAAACTCATTGAAACCTCTCGACAATTACGGTTATACCTCTTGTTTTCAATGCATTATAGTAAAAAAACTCTACTCGCGGCAGCCATTTTGGGACGCCCTTTTGAATTTAAAATAGTTGATGACATATTTAGGCACAGATATATTCATTATCACCTGAGACTTTCATCTCATTGGATCTTCTTGACATTACGTTTTTATAACTTGTTTTTAATGTTTTTTGGTTTTTTGCTTATTTGAAATATTTTCCATTTTGGACGCCATTTTGAATTTAAAACATGTGTATGAATTATTAGGCACAGATATGTTCATTATGATCTAATATGTGGATCTTGTTGATTTTTCTTGACATTAAGTTTTTTATATCTTGTTTTAATTCATTTAGTGAAAAACCCCTTTTTGGCGCCATCTTGGACGCCATCTTTAATAACCCCCCTTGGGGCCACTTTTAATTTGGGAACTCCTGATTATGTTTTTGGGTCATAAAAGGACCTAAAAAGAGTTGGTTTGGTTTAGTTCTGGGGGGGTGCAAAGGATGTGATCCTACTCCCTAGTACTATATTGCCTAAAATGATCTTCCCTCCCTCGGCTTTGTACGATAGCAATAACTTAGACATGTACAAATAAGAATGGTCAGCAGCTTAATTGATCTTTGTAGATGTCCTTGATATCCATATCATAAGGGCGTTTTGTTGATGTCTGAATCATTGTAATTGACTTGTGATAACGCAAGCGTAATTGATTACGCGATCGCTTCTCCGATTTATTCCCGATGGTGAATAATTTCTATGTGGACACTTTTGACAATTCTGTCTGATAAACACAATCCAATTTGTTTATCTCTGTATTTCTAAGATGACGAAGTCCCCACCACAACTTCACAAGTGAAATATTAGTGATAGCATCTTTTGATTCTAGTCAACCGCAATAGTTGTATCAAAGAACTGGAATAGGCTAACGTCAGAAAATTATATCCAAGCGTTTAAAGGCTTCTGACTCGAAAGTCCTTGCGTCATTTGTAGATAGGTTGATTGTCAATGATAAATGGTAAAAATAACTTGACGGATGCCATTGTGAAGCTTATATCAAACCTGCTAATGATGTGGCCTAGTTTAGAACTTCTAAAGGGTGGGCAAAATAAAACTTCGCAAGAAAGACAAGCTGCAAACCATGGTTCCTAAGGAGTTCCGTATATTCGATCGAAATACTTAAACCAAAAGAAAGTCAAGAGAACTAAATCTTCGATTGATAAAAAAGAGCTTCGTGAAATGGTCTTTGTAACAAAAGAATTCATCAGAAAAGCCAAAAAGGTCTTGTACAAGTAAATTGTCATGAAAATCTTCGTAATCTAAAACCAGCAATCAAAATACTGGAGAAAATACTCAACTGACGCCCCAACAAAGCGCGAAATCGGGAAACGTTGACACTTCATCCTTTTTTTAATTTAACTCATTTCAGTAAATCTAAATCAAAGTCATAATTGCTTATGAAGTGGCACCTTCTGACACCAAGTTCGATCCGAGATCGATCAATCAGAGCATCAACCAAGAAATTTAAATAAGCCTGATCGACGAATCAGAAATTTGGGTTCAAATAAGAAACTCCAAAATAATAAGTCTGCTCTGGTGGGATTCTTTTAACAAAGGAACTTTTCAAATTGTCCTGATGAACTGGTACTATGACTGTGCAAACTTTTCAATTGATTCTCGATACGGTGGTCGTTCTTAGTAATTGGACGAAAGGAATTATCAAACCTATCTTTAAGAATAAAGGTTCCCCGTGATCCCATAACTATTAAGGTATTCCTTTGCTAATTGCCTGGTCAAACTTTTCACTTCATAAGTGCAGTTAGTGTCGACTAGTAAACGGGTCTCGAACCTTTTGCTCACCAACCAATCATTGTGACACGAATCCATTCATAAGTTTTGGATCGTATTTGTAAATGAATCCCCCACTTCACAGGGCCCCCATCCATCCTGATGCAGGACATGGTAAGGGATGAAGCGATTACCCACACACTGTTGGTGGCATGAACATTGGCGAGAAGCCTGTTTTTACACATGGTGGAAGCCCTTAGCAATGGTCGTTTCGGATCTGTTTTTCAGCATAGTATGTCAACCAAATTACATCACCATGCCGAGATAAGATTAGCTTGGTTGTCAGCTTCTACGAAGAGTATAGGTCCAACCGTTTTGTCCATGGCGGCCCTCTTGAATCACTGGTGATTTTTTTGCCCTAAGTTAGCATTGTACCTACCAAAATACAACTCTTTATAAATTAACCATTTCGGATTTTTCTGAATGTGTCTAAGCATAATAAAATTCACCATATGTTCTTTAATGAGAAATATATTCTACACAATTAGAGCTTCTACCAAGAAATCCCTTGAGCACTTTACTCGCAACGACGTGAGTTTTCTCCTGTCCTATCTTAGCACAGAATGAGCGTGACAGGTCACAGGCTATTGAATGCACTGTGTGCAACAGTGAATAGTGAAAAAGGACGTAACTGCAGATGTCAATATAAACCAAGACTTTCGGATATGTTGAGTACAAGGAAATCCGGGTGCGGAGCAGCCGGTTTTCGTGAAGGTTATTCTACCACTGATCCCATATTCACTCTTTATTCTATTATAGAACCTTTACCTCTACAGGGTAGCGTTGTACTGTGCATGTCCATAGACTATCAGAATGCATTTGATTCTAATCTATAGAACATCCTTTGTGGTTAAAAAAACTTATCTCAAATGGTATCAATGGTAAAGGTCATTACGGTCATCTAACAATGTATATAGTGCGCAGTCATGTGTCGTGATGTTAATGAAGAATCTGATTTGCTTCAATTGTTAACATGGGTGTAAGACAGGGAGAAAATCTATCTCGCTTCTATTTGCAATGTTTTTAAACGATTTTGAGTTTTTCATTAGCAGTAACTTTTCATGGTCTCGGTGATATATCTAAGATATTAGAACTTACTTACGTAACGATATGTTGAAGTGTTTTTGAAGCTTTTCACACTTCTGTATGCTGGATGACACAATTGTATTTGCCGAGTCTGAATATCATGAACTTCAACGTGCCCTAGATGCCGTAATGCGATTATTGTCGATCATGGCATCTCACTGTTATTTTCTCACGGGGAAAGTGAAGAAGTGTCGTAAATTTAAATTTGGTGGATACCTTCATCGAAACGTTGATGATTTTAACTATCTGGGACTAAGTTTTAATTATAACACCAAGCTTAAGAAAACTATGAATAAACAATTTGAGCTAGCTAGACGATCGATGTTCAGCTTGATATCAAAGCCAGAAAACTTGATCTCCCAATTGACATTCCAATGGAACTTTTTGATCAGCTAGTTCAACCCATCCTATTATGGTGGTGAATTATGGCATTTTGACGATATTTCTGTCATTGAGAAACTTTACTTGAAATTCTGTAAACAGGTCTTGGACTCAGATCCAACACAACCAATTGTATGGTTTACGGTGAATTAGGTAGCCTGGATACGGTACTATTATTGACCAGAAGAGGTTAGTACGTACTGGTAGAAGCTGTCAAAAGTAAAAACAGTAAGCTCTCTAACATCATCTACAGACTATTACGCTCTCTTTTACGACAAAGGAGTCTACCATTCTCCATGGTTGAAGAAAATTAAATCTATTCTTGATATGTGGCCTATCATACCTTGGATTCCGCCTGGAGTTGGTAAACATTTCATTGCTAAAGAAAACCTTAAAATAAAACTTGAGGAAGATACATTTAGACAAAATTGGAATGCAGAGGCGAATGTTACGTACTTGTACCAATTACAGAATTTTCAATCAAATTTCAGTTTGAAAATTATCTTTCATTCTCAATCAGGGTGACCGTACCGGTCTGTGTAAATTTAGATTGGCAATAGTAAACTCCCTATCAACACGGGACGCTATCGAGGTATTGCAAGGCAGAACAGAGTGTGTTCAGAATGTACAAACCATACTTGGGGATGAATTCCACTACCTTTTCGAATGTCCCTCTTTTGCGGATGAAAGGAACGTTACTTGAAGAACTTGCTACAGAATCCGCCCAAATACTCTTTAAATGAGCTGCCCTCATGGATATTCAAAAGTAGGGGAATTATCCAGCCTTGCAAAATTTTGTCCGCTGTATCATATGAAAAGGTTTGAGTAGATATTTTTGTAAAAACTTGTATATGTTTTCTGTAAGTTATAATATAATATTTTGTTATAACATTTCTCTTATACCATACTGTATGTCGCACAAGATTATAAACTTGGTAACTTGTAGGCACAGTTACAAAAAATTGGTCTGCTATTGAAACACGTGCTTTGTGGCTCTGTTTTATGTAGGCCTATATAGGTCATATCTTTGCCCCTGCCTTACCTATAGCAATGAAATTTACAGGAGAGAAGTTTTTGAATTCCATGGCTTTAAAATATCGTCTTTTGAACCAGAAACCTAGATCGACAATGTCAGTTTTTTTCAAAATCAATTTGAAATTTAAAACCTGGTTTTTCTACGCTGAGCCCCACAGTATCGAATTTTCAACGCCGATTCACATATGTCGCCGTATCACACCGCCAAAACGGTTTCGCATCCATTTCATAATATATGTTAAATATGAAAGAATACGCGCTTGAATGATCCCAAAACAATATCTCCAGGACAAATATTCGTCATAAAACTACACCAATTACGCCTCAAGTTCTGGGTTTTATAGGAACTATAGGTGTGTCACTTTTCCACGGCGGAGGATTTTGTACTGTGTTCCCCTAATAGTTTATATCTCTCCTAATAGATTTTGTATAGAAAAATCCACGATCTATCATGGCTCGATTTCAAGTAACCTTGCGTTACATACAAAACAAAAATTGCACTTTGTTTTGCAGACCGCTTCTGTAATATATCAAATTTTGATTAATTTTACCGTTAAATTTTTACATCTTTTAGCAATTTCTCGGAGCGTAGTAATTTCGCTACTAACATATTCCCGCGAAACAGGGATATGCACGTGCTTATTTTATCCGCCGGTAAAGAGGAAAAAAGAATTTAATTTTGTTTATCTATGGTATGTCTAAGCGAGGGCCGAAGTCTCAAACACATACAAACTTCAACAAGTGAAAATTAGTGATAAAGCATCTTTTGATTCTAGTAACCGCATAATTGTATCGCAGAACTGGGATATGGTAAAGTCAGGAAATTATATCAAGCGTTAAAAGCTCTGACATCGAAAGTCTTGCGTCCATTGTAGACAGTTTTGATTGTAAAATTGACCAGACTGGTATAGATAACTTGACGGATGAAATTTGTGAAGCTGTGTATCAAACCTGCAATGATGGAGGCCATAGTTACGAACCGTAAAGGGTGGCAAAACATAAAACTTCCGAGAAAGACAGCTGCAAACCATGGTTCACTAAGGAGTGTCGGTCTATTTCGATTGAATACTAAAAACCCCCAAAGAAAGTACAAGAGAAATAAATCTTCGATGATAAAAAGAGATTCGTGAAAGTGAAAATGGTCTTTGTCCAAAGATCATCAGAAAGAAAAAAGGTTAAAAAACAGGAAATCTTCGTTAATCTAACCAACCGCAATCCCAAGCGAATACTGGAAAATACTCAATGACGCAACCAACAAAAGCGCGAAATTCGGGAAAAACGTTGCCACTTCATCCTTTTTAACAATTTCAGGAAATTAAATCAAAGTCATAATGCTTATGAAAGTGCAACCTTCTGACACCAAAGTTCGATCCGAGATCGATCAATAGAGCATCAACCAAGAAAGTAATCAGCCTATCGACGAATCAGAAAATTTTGGGTTCAAATTAAGAAACTCAAAAATAATAAGTCTGTGGTGTCGATTCTTTAACAAATGAACTTCAAAAATTGTCCTGATTGAACATGGTTTACTATTGGACTGGCACAACTTTTAAATTGATTTCGATACCGGTGTCGTTCCTAGGAATTGGACGAAAGGAATTATCAAACATATCTTTATAAATAAAGGTTCCCCTGATGATACAGATAACTATAGAGGTATATTACTTTGCCTAATTTGCATTTGGCAAACTTTTCACTGCATAGTTGGGTAGTTGTCGACTATAAAACGGGTCTCGACCTTTTGCTCACCCAACCAAATCATTGGTGACATGAATCCATTCTTGGTTTGATCTTGATTGTAAATGATTCCCATTCAACAGGGCACCATCCAATCAACTGATCAAGGACATGGTATGGATGAGCGATACCCACACACATTGTGCATGAACATTGGCGAAGAAGGCAGCCTGTTTTTACACATGTTGGAGTCCTTGTTAGAAATGTGCTTCTTCCGATCTTTTTCAGCATCGTTTTCAACAAGTACATCACCATGAAGAGAATGAAGGCATCTTGGTGTCAGCAGCTCTACGAAGAGTATAGGTATAACGTTGTCCATGGCGCCCTCTTGAATCACAGGTGTTGAGTGTTGCCATAGCGTTAGCATTTGTACCCTACCACATAATACCACTATTTATAAAGTAACTCCATTCGGATTTTTCTAGAATGTTCTATCTAAAAAGTTCAATCATATGTTATTTATGATAATATATTCTACAATTCGAGTTCTACCAAGAAAATCCCTGGAGCACTTTTTCTCGCAACGACGTGAGATTTCTCATGTCAGGCGTTTTTAAAGCACGAGTACGCACGACAGGTCATAGGCCTATTGAATGCACACTGTGTGCAGTGAATAGGGAAAATGGACCGTAACTGCAAGATGTCAATTATTAAACAAAAGACTTTGATATGTTGAAGTTACAGGAAGCATGGGTGAGGAGCAGGCCGGTTTTCGTGAAGGTTATTATACCAATGATCACATAGTTCACTCTTTATTCTATTATAGACCTTTACATCTACAAGGGTAAGCGTGTGTACTGTGCATTCATGCTATAAGAAGGCATTTGATTAATCGATCGAGAACATCTTTGTGGTTAAAAACTTATCTCACAATGGTATCAATGGTTAAGTCATACGGTAATCTTAACAGTAGAATAGTGCGAAGTATGTGTGTGAAAGGTAATGAAGAATTGATTTCTTCAATTGTAACATGGTGTGTTAGAAAGGGGAAGAAAGAAATCTATCTCCGCTTTATTTGCAATGTTTTAAACGATTGAGTTTTTCATTAGCAAGTACTTTAATGGTCTCGGTGATATATCTAAAGATATTAGAACTTACGTTATAGTAACGAGGATGTTGAGAGTGTTTTGGAAGCGTTTCCACATTCGTATGTGATGACACAAGTGTATTTGCCGGAGAAGTCTGAATATGGAACTTCAACGTGCCCTAATGCTGTATTCGATTATGTCGATCATGGCATCTCTCACGTTATTTCTCACGGGGGTAAAGTGACAAGAAGTGTCGTCAAATTTAAATGTGGTGATAAACTTTCATCGAAAACTGGTTTTGATGATTGAACTATCTCGGGGCCAAGTTTAAATTTTATAAAACAACAAGCTTAAGAAAACTATGACTAAACAACGTTGGCTAGCTAGCGGAGCGAGTTCCGCTTGATATCAAAAGCCAGAAAATTGATCTCCCAAGACATTCAAATGGAACTTTTTGATCAGCTAGTTCCAACCCATCCTATTATACGGTGGCTGAAGTATGGGCATGACGAGAGTTTCTGTCATTGAGATAGCTTCTTGAAATTCTGTAAACAAGGTTTGGACTCAGACCAACACAACCAATTGTATGGTTACGTTGAATTAGGTTAGAAGGGAAATAGTTATATATCGAAACAAGAGGTTAGTAGGTAGCTGGTATAAGCTGTCAAAAGTAAAAACATAAGCTCTCTCTCTAACATCATCTACAGACTATTACGCCCTCTTTACGACAAAGAGTCTCTACCATTCTCCATGGTTGAAGAAATTTAAATCTATTCTTGATAATGTTGGCCTATCATACCTTTGGAATTCCGACCTGGAGTTGGTAAACATTTCATGAGCTAAAGAAAACTTTAACAAGAAAAACTTGAGGAGATTTCCAGACAAAAATTGGAATGCAGAGGCGAATGTTAACAGTACCGTCCAATTAAGAATTTTCAATCAAATTTTCAGTTTGACAAATTATTGTCATTCTCATCGGGGAGTGAGCCGTATTGGGCTGTGTAAATTTAGATGTGGCAATAGTAAAATCCCCTATCAACAAGGGACCGCTATAGAGGTATGCAGGACAGAAAAGAGTTGGTTCAGAAGTACAAACGATTCAACTTGGGGCATGAATTCCACTACCTTTTCGAATGTCCCTCTTTTGCGGATGAAAGGAAACGGTTACTTGACAAGATTTGCTCAGGAATCCGCCCAAATACTCTTTAAATGAGTGCCCTCATGGATATTCAAAAAGTAGGGGAATTTCCAGCCTTGCAATAATTTGTCGCGGCTATTATGAAAAGGTGTGAGTAAGATATTTTTGTAAAAAAATGTATGTTTTTCTGTAAGTGTTAATATTAATATTTGGGTATAACTATCTCGACGTTATACCAACTGTATGGTCGCCCAGAGATGAAATAATACTTGATAACACTTGTTAGCACAGTACCCAAAAATGGTCTGCCATTGAAACACGTGCCTTGTGGGCTCTGTTGTATGTAGGCCTTGTATCGGTCATATCTTTGCCCGTCTTTCCTAGAGCAATGAAATTTACAGGGAGGGCACACATTTTGAATTCATGGTCTTATTAAAAAAAATATCTTCTTTTGAACCTAGACGACCAATCGTCAGTTTGCAAAATCCAATTGAAATTAAAAAACTGGTTTTGCTAAGGCCTGAGCCTCCACAGTATCGAAGATTTCACGACGATCAATATGTAGCGTACACCACCGCCAAAACGGTTTTCTCATCCATGGCATAATTATATGGGAAATATGATAAAAGAGCTTGAATGATACCAAAAAAAACATATAATCAGGAGCAATATTCGTCATAAAACTACCACCAATTACGCTCAAATTCGAGGTTTTATAGGAACTGTAACGGTGTTGCACTTTACACGGCGGAGGGATTTTGTAATGTGTTCCCCTAATATTTAGGACTCTCATAGATTTTGTATAGAAAAATCCACGCTCTATCATGGGCTCGATTTCAAGTAACCTTGCGTACACAAAAACAAAAAAAATTGCACCAGTATTTTGCAAGACCCGCTTCTGTAAATAAATCAAAGTGGATTATAACTTTACCGTTAAAGTTTTTACATAATAAAGTACAAAATTTTCGGAGCGTCAGTAATTTCGCTACTAACATATTACCCGCGGAAACGTGTGGATATGCAAGTGCATTTTATCGGCCGGTTAAAAGAGGAAAAGAAAAAGAAATTTAAATCAACCCTTTGTTTCTTTCGGGAATATATATCGAGCTATTCAAAAATATCGGTAGAGTCAATTTAATAGGAAAAATAGGAAAATATGCGTCAAATAGTATCAATTAAACAGGTTTATATCTTGATAGAGGGAATATGCGTGATCAATTTTGCGGAAGTCTTCTCCAAAAGTAAATAGCGGTGTGTACACCTTAAATTGGAAACCTGTCTGCCCAGATAAAATGACAAGCTGTAGGTCCCTTGAATAGCTGGAATTAATACCCAATAATTGAGAGTCAACTAAATCAAATGAAACGATATGTTATATAAGAAAAGGAATAAAATGCACACTTAACAAAGGGCAAACAAACAAAATATGCGTAAATGGGAAATGATAAACAAATGTTCAAGGCCAACCAAAATTTAGGAAACAACAAACAAAACACACATTAAAAGAAACAAAAACAAACAAACAAACAAAAAAGAAAAAACTGGCAAGCGGAAATCTATGGAATGAAAAGCGTTGTTTCCAAAGGTGTTGAAATACAATTATGATCCAGCAAATGTAAAACAAAACAAAACCAGGCCCATTTTATAGTAACTATATTCCGGAGATAGCATCAAAACCAGTCTTGGTAATCCTGTGGATAAAACTTGAACGCCCGGCCTACACATTTTGAGAAAAAAAAGTGCAAGTTAAGTTCAATACGTTTTGACCTGTATGAAAGACAATATAGGTGTCTAAAAATCTTATGGTTTCTGATATTACTCCAATAAAGAGGCTTTATAAATATTTGGCTATGTTGGTCTATTTTTGAAAGCAATAAAGGGCAGTTTAAATTTTATTTTTGTTTTTACATTTTTTTGCCTGGAAAACATTATTTTTTTCTGTTCTGCCAAAGAACCCTCGAATGGTTTGCTTTATTAAGGGTTCTTTAAAGCTTTGATAGTTCTGACACAAAGAACTATTTGGTGATGAAAAACCCTTTTAGATTGTAAAGAACCCAACGAATCTTAGCGGGGGTTCTTTAGAAAATTAAAAAACGAGAATTTCTGTAGCTAAGAAATAGGTTCTCTTAGAACCGTTCGACAAAAGAACTCCAATAAAGAAACACTTTCAAATGGGACAGAAGTTCTTGCAAAAAACAGAAGGGAAAACGGAAGAAAAAGTATTTACTAGCGCTAAAATTATTTTACACAAAAAAAAAAAAAAAGAGAAGAACAAAAAAGGTAAACTCTTTTTTGCAAATACACGAGTACACACAAGAAGAAGGTTCCAATCCTTCACGGTCTATTAATTTTAAAGGTCCATATAGAAAACTTAGGTGCTACATACGGGAACAAAAAATGTCGAAGGTAAGTCTTTTTTTTTTTTGAAAGAGTTACAATCTTTTGAGAGGACTTACTCCAACTTGGACTAGCCACAGAGAACAAGAGAGCAGAGGGCTATCTCTCATACCCACCCATATCTCTCCTCAAACATATTTTGCAGTTCAATGGATGTTGATTTAACACAAGAATAATCGGTGTCCGGAGTAAACCCGTTTATTTAGTTTACAAAACGAGGCTTTGGAAGACAACCGGTTTCCTTGTGATTTCAATTTCTTAACGAGAATAATACAAGATTGCTTGGTTGGGCGAGGGCTCTCAGAAGACATGGGAAGAATGTGTTTGCTTCAGGTATCTCAAAATTTGAGGAAACACGATGGTGCATAGGGAGATCATGATTTCAAACTGATTTGTTTATTCCTCCGCAGGAAGGTGCCCTGCTTGTGTCATGACAAGTAAGCTATGCCTAGGCTAGCCCCAAACTCTGGCGAAGCCGTCTAGGCTAGGCTAAATGCGTTTATCACCGGGGTTGTCGCAGAAATTCATTACAGCTTAGAGAAGAGTGCAGCTGAAACAAACAGAGGAATTCCTTGTAAAACATACAAGTTACTTTTACAACGAAAAGAAAACATGCCTTTTAAACCCATTGCCGTTCCAGTCCGGGGCTGTAGTTCAACGCCACCGTCTTGGCCATCTGTATTGTACAGCGGCAAATCTCATTTTGACGCATAATCCCTGTCTATTTTTTTCCACAAAAACAAGAAATTGAGAACCAACCAAACGTGTAATGGTTCTTTAAAAAGATATCGATTCAATGCACCAGGGAGACCATGGAAGAGCCAAGAAAGTTAACATAATTCCACTAATATCCAGAGCGTCTTCAAACAGTTGCGGTTTGCCTGACTGGCGCTCTTTGCTGGATGGTTACAAGTGATTATGGATGGAACATCGGCGTTACACGCGCGTGCGTGCGCTGAAAACACACTATTTTGTCATGCGAGTATGACGTAAGCATGGCAGTGATGATGCTAGATACGCACGGTAAGGGGCTTGATTTACGCGCCTAGGAGGAACAGTACAAAAATGGTTTGCCTGCAAACACGTGCTTGTGGGCTGTTGTATGTAGGCCTTATATAGGTCATATCTTTTGCCCCTGCTTTTCTAGAGCAATGAAATTTACAGGAGAGAATTGTGAATTCATGGTCTTTAAATATCTTCTTTTACCATGACTGCCCCGACAATGTCAGTTTTTGCAAAATGCATTTAAAATTTAAAACTGGTTGTTCTAACACGCTCCTCCTGAGCCCCACCAGTTATCGAGATTTCACGCCGCGTTCACATATGTCGCCGAATCACACCGCCAAAACGGTTCCTATCCACTGTCCTAATTATATGTTAAATATGAAAGATACGCGCGCTTGAATGATACCAAAAAACATATCTCCGGACAAATATCGTCATAATACCACCCCAATTCCGTCAAATTGGGTTTCTAGGCGGAACTATAGAGGT
>JAMKCH010052650.1:0-10042 GCA_023653785.1 Ophioderma brevispina
TTTTCCGTGTTTTTTGCCCAATTTTCGCTTTTTGAAACACTTGTTTGCCCTAATTTGCAGCCACAATAACAAATTCCATTTTTATGCTATTGGGGTGTCTTATGAACTTCTTCACAATGTGTATAAATTTCGTGCAAAAATTCCCTCGGGAAAGTGGTTTCCTTAGACATCCCCCACCCGTAACTTTAACTCGCACTGGGTAATATAATACCTGATATCCCGTACGACGTCATATTATTAGGTACGTTGCGCGTGATTTTTTATACTGTACGTACGGGAAAACTTGTTACGATAATAATATTAACGTACTACGTGATAATATCAGGTACGTACGTATTAATTACGTACTGTACAGATATTATTTTATTATACGTATCCTACGTGCAATACCACCCTTTTTACGTATGTACGTGAAACTTTTACGTACGTCCTGATATTCACGTACGTACGTATATATTTATTTTTTTACCATGTCCCTAATTGGCTATCTTCTATTCACAAATAGTGTCCAATTACTAATATCATACACTCGTAATCATCATAAGATATTAAAACCACCAAAGGTCACACACACCAGTCAAATAGGGATCATGACGTGGGAATCAACAATCAGGTCTTGTGTTTTTTCTGTTAACGAAAATATTCCGGTCGTCGCTGAGAAATTTGGACGAGTCATTTTAATTATAAGAATCGTTCTGTATACCCCTAAAGGGAGGCTGATTTTGGTCTTAAAATCATTTTGTTCAGGTGGGGCTAATGTATAAAAGCATTACCATCAGCCTAAAATTTGCATTTTTGAAAAATCTTGAGGGCGCCTATTTTTAAATGTGCCGGTGTCGCTTTGACACTTAAGTGCCCAAGCTAAAAAAACTTCCGTTAGTGCCCAAGGGGGGGGGGGGGGTTCCTATGGACCCAACCCAGATAACCACTTTCCCATGGGAGTTTGATCTGACACTATAATACAAGTAACTGGGGGTGGGGGGTCACACCCAGCAACCACATACCACACATAAAATTAAAAACCGAACTTTGACCTATGACCTAGCCAATTGAAATTGTCACTCTCCGAACAAGAGTGGGTCGCACATATTCATCCTCAGCAACTCCAATAAGGCTTTTGAACCAAATAATTCATTAATAATCTAACCCAAAATACCAATAAAGTAATTATTGCAAAATATAACAACCAATTTAAACCATCTTGGTATTTTCTCAGAAACTTCAATTCCTTACTTCGGTCTTCCCTAACTTACAATTACACAGTTCAAGAGCACGGTCTTGCAAAATTAATTGCCTCCATCCTAAGTTATATCTAAGCAACTAAATCCCAAGATTTAATAACGGTGCAAATGTAAGTTTACTTCCATTAAATCTGTATAAATTCTAATATTGTTCAAGGTTATAAGATTTAAAAAAAGCATTAATTTCAAAAAAATAAAAAAATGCACTCAATACCCTACAATGATTAAATCTAAAATAAAATAAAACACTAAGTTAATTTCCACACACAACACACACAAACAGAAACATACAAAACACAACCTATCCCACCTATCAATCCTCACAAACACACAACCAACCACCTATCACATCATACCACACACATCCTCAATATCCTCAAATAACATACACAACCATACACCGTCACATAATCACCTCACACAACCCCACGACGACCAAACACATATCGCATCTAGGACCATCAAAATGAATGAATGCCGCCTTACCCCAACACTAATTGCCACAGAATCAATTCCAACAAATTGGTATTGAGAATACCTTTAAAAAACATATCAAACATTCTACTAAAAATCAAAGGATTGGAACATATATTTTTAAGGGGGTAAGGTTTATACAGGGGTCAAATATGAACAGTATCAAACGCGTCGAAAAGTACACCAACGTGTTCGTTACATTTCCCGGATTAAAAAAAGGTTGAGTTTGGCATATCTGCCAGTTTAGTTCACTAGTTATATGAGTCAAAATAGGTTCAAGGTCACAATGGGGTGTAATTTTCAGATATATCCGTTTTGTTAAAAATGTGTCAAACTGTTCGTCTAATGGGTACATAACCCGAAATATACTGGTTGCAACCATCTTAATATTTGTTGCAAGCTAATTGGAACGCAAAAAATGTGACTGGGGCTACAGGTCTATGGGAGGTCCAGTCATAGCTCTGTAATTCTTATATAAACGTTCAAACAAAGATCTATTTACTTACTTATCTAGTGGGACAAATTTAACAGTTTATCAACCAGACCGATGCAAATCGGACCACTATGAATTTTACCCAGGATACCTTGAACTGTTATAGCCTTATTGTACTAAAACTATCACGCGTATATATGCAAACTATACCTTTTTTTTAATCTTGATGAGTACCCCATAAATTGTACAGTATTTAAATCAATTCGAACAATTCTAATTTTTTTTACCCCTGTACCAACGTTGCCCCCTTATTTTCTAAGTTCCCTTGGTTGATTTTGGTAGACTTTTAATATATTATTTTTGGCCGATTTCACAGTATATAACACCAAAATTGTTCTGTTGCAATTTGTGTGTGGTCCAAATCACTAAAATTTTGGACTAACATTCCTCCACCCAAAACATCATTCACAGCCGCTCACAACAACAGCAAACCTACACAAGCAATAAAATGTTTCAAAAAGCTATATCAAGTCCTGAGCCATCTTATTCCTAAGGTTACCATGTATGGGATTGGACTATAAGCGTATCTTTGAGTGCGCACCTTAGGGATGGAAGGATGGTTGGCGTCACGCAGGAAGTAAGTATGCATTAAATTGCCCTCTAAAACATGCGTAACCAGTTACCGGAACTTATGGCATGCTCAGAATTTATTGCAAATGAAAACAAATATGCTCACGGGACGCTATTTAGCGTCAATTTTACAACTTGGACATTTAAAACCAAAAAAGATGAAGGCAGTAACGGCGCGCTCTTAAAAAAACATCAAAGATGGCTGCCATTATTATGCAAATTAGGTGATCTTGACCTTGAAAGACATATTTTGTTCCGGTATCCCATATGTTTATTATGTCAAAACATGAATGAACATGACATCGACAGTCAGTGTAGAATAAGAGTAGGGTGGAAACCTCTGACTGTTCCCAATCCGCCCCAAGCGCTCAAGTACGCGGGCCATGTTAGGAGCGTCCGTATCAAGGAATACACGCTCGGCCCCCCGGCATCAGCATAAAATCTGACCACCACAAGCCATTACCCAGGACTTGTGGATACGAGCAAACAAAATATGAATGTTGTAGGTCCCTCATAGTAAAAATTGAAAACAAATTCCCATTACCTTAATGGACGAGTTTTGAACAAATTGCGGATCTTTATGAATGTATCCACTGTAAATGTACGCTAGAAACCAATAATAGTGGGGTCTTGGTATTGTATTCCCGTAAGATTTAATTTTGTTGTGTTTGGGTTTCAATAGGGCTTCTTAAACTGTCAGAAAATGATGGGGTGCAAATTTCCTTACTTTATATATTACTTTTCAATCCCTTAGTGCACATTACAAAACACAATTGACTCCCTTAATTTCACTGTACTAACATTCCCACTTTGAAGAAGGCGGCAGCAGTCCGAAAATTTGACAGTTGTCCACTAAATTGGGGAATGAAAAGCGCAAGATAATTCAATTTTAGACCAAAAAATCTTACTCGGGAAACTGTTTCACCTTGACCATACCAAACCCAACCAACTATACAAGGGTTATCAGTCGACAAGGCCCTCTTTTCTTATTGTCGTCCTGCAAAACTGAAACATTGAATCCCTCAAATCAATTTCATTCCAAAAGTATAAACAAAAATCTCAGTTTTTAATAGCTTAACCATCAATTATTAGCAAGGTAGTGAATAGGGATTTTTATACATTATGCATGATTGCTTCTACCATTAAAACGGCACAAGTTTGTTTTCACGATAACTTGAGGGGGGCATATGTGCACATCCAAGTCTCCATTATCAAGTAGAGACCTCAATCGACATCATAATCAGCAGAAATGCATCTTTAAGAGATTAGCAAGACTTTTTTGCTCAATGTATCTAGGTAAAGTTCTTCTCTTTTCGTAGTTGCATTTTGAATACTTTTTTTAGTAACATTTGGGTACGTTTCTAATACATTCGAGTAATTGTTATAAAAAATCCTTTGAATCTAGACTATCTAACGCTACAAGTAGAGCGATTCGCTTGTGTAATTGGCTAATCAGTGACATATGTCTTTGAAATGTGACACTGCATATCTTACGTCAGACAGAACTTAAAGCATACATAAAGTGACACGCTCATAGCTATTTGAAAATCAGAATGTTCTAGTTGAAGGTGTTATTATAAACGCCAACATACATCATTGTAAAAAGCAGAGAGAATTAGAAATAGGAAAGAAGAAAACAAATCCAAATCAAAAACAATGGACAGGACAAAATAACAAATAAAATATACAATTTTCCTCTCGTGATAGTTAACTCATCTTGCCCCGACCTGTGCAGTATGATCTAAAAACGGCGATTTGCGTAATAGTGATAGTGGCCTATGATAATTACAGCTTGGGAATATGTATTTTATATTTTGATTGTTATCTTGTCCGATAAAGACAATTAAGGGGATTTAACGCGCCTAATTACGAAGGGATACTAGAAAAGTCTAGTCTAATTCAAGTCCATAAAAGGACCAGAGCCCAAACAACGTAACTGCAGGACTTAAAATCGAGCTTTGACACGTTGAGGTTGGCAAGCCAATTCGCGACTTAGAAATTTGCAAGGGATGTGATAGGCGTTGTGCATAGTATGATCAAACACAACACCTTCTTATCGAAGGAGAAAGAATGGATCTCGGCACATCAAAGATGGGGAAGAGTTCAGTGCCCTAGTTGATCATAGTGATGAGGAGGGAGAACAAGCATTAAACATTCAATTTAGACTGGTTCAGCATAGCTAATTTGCAGTCAGTCATGACTGAAGATGCATGAAGCACTGAGATACTTTGAACAAGGAACAAGAAGCATCACCAGGGAGGATAGATCCTTGTGATCCACACACACCATTTACGCTCCCATAGACTCGGTACTGTTGGGACACAGCGCCACCAATTCCGTTTACGCAGCGCTTAATTGGCCGGCTTATTCTTAGACTATGCAGTACGGGCATGGGGACTCCCTAGCAGTCAGACGCTGTGTTAAGGCTCTGCATGAGCTGAACAAGGAAGTGAAAAAAAAAAAAAAAAAAACAACCGGTTTCGCTGGTCCCTCGGATATCGTGAAAAAAGACGATAGGTGGTCGATCTGATGTTAGAAGGGGGTCCTGACAAAAAAGACCAAATTAGCTCACTAGTTTTTGTAAGACAGGGCGGTGGCATGACTTGACAGCAGAAATCGAGAATTGAGCAAGCTAATAAGGGGTAGAATTTTCACGTATTTTCACGTTTTTTCGGTATTTTTCCAAATATAAACCTATATTATAAACTAGGTCAGTAACTAGACAATTTATTTGGAATATTTTGGTGCGTAATCGTGACGATAGGCCAAGTATTTGTTGCAATATTCAGTGTACAAAAAATCCAAATCAACCGCTATTTTGCACGTGGTCCGATATGGTAACCAAGGGTTGCTGATGTTTACGTGTCGAGCACTTGGGGTAGGACGTTTATATAGAAGTCCCGTGATGCAAATGAGGTCTTACAATTGATCCGCCATGCGCGTATGGGCGCTTTGGCAGTAGCGCTGGACGGAATGAATAGCAATTACCTACCATTTGCATCAATGGACTTCTATATGAAAACGTTTACCGCCACTGGGGCCATGTTCCGTAGAAACACTTTTGGGGGGGAACTCCATAGCGCAGTGAAGGTTTGCCAAGGTCGCGTGGCTCAAATACTTTCTGACCGTAATTAAACAATTGGGCGGCGCTGGTGCCAAGGACGACCCGTAAATGTTGGCACAGTATTGAATATGCAGCTGCGGTGCCAGTCCAAACATAAAACAATAAGCGCTTGCCATGTCAATAGCTTCTGCAAATGGTATCATGAACAGACAGAAGCGCTGTTTCTCAGTGCTTTGGACAGACCCATCGCAGATTGAAGCGGTTTCAGAAAAGGCTGTTGGAGTGACATAATAAAGCAAATTATAGAGACACAACTTTCCAATAGAACTAAATGTTTTTCTCTTACGTGGACTATCTCCATCGTCGTTCACGTATCAGACTTGATCCAAATCTTGACTTGGGCACAAGCATTATGCTTTCATTTAGGTTGTCATTTTTGTTGTGCAGATTTTGCAAAAGGTTAGCATTTATTCTTGAAAAGTAGAAGCGACATCGCATTATCGCAAGGCCTATTCCACTGTGTAATCTGGGTGGTTAAATTAAACGGCAGTTTTTTGGGCTGTATTTTGGAAAATTAAGGTATTGGAAGCTGAAGTGTCAGGATCATAATTGGAAAAAACAAGGTCTTCCATTTGAATCACCAAATTATACTACTCGTGGGGGGGGGGTGGGTCCTCAAAACACGATCGGAACAAGAGAACCGGTCTTACCCAAATAGGATTATTTTAAACGAAATATCAATCTGTGACAACGTATTTTAAAATGACACATTAAATAATCATAGAGTTAGCACAATGTATGTAAAAGACCACTTTTGAAATTGAATCTTGGATTTAGTGTACCAATTTAACTTTTCAACTTTTAGAATAGCTTTTCATCTATTAAACAGTTTGAGGGGCCTTGTGATGGCCTTGTGGCCGCACCAATGGACAATTAACAGGACCAAAGTGCAGATGTAACTGCGCAAATTTCAGTATGGAGAGGAAAACATAATCAACTCTTTTGAAACCGTGACTTGGTTGTTGCAAGAATTTCAGGACCATTAGAACAAACATGTGTAACATCCTGTAGATATTTCCGTGGCTAAAAGGCCAGCACACAGCAAAGGGCTGCGTGGTAAGCTGAGTTCACCGTACCCAAAGGATTGCAGCTATTGTTTGCAATTCCCCATGACAGGATGCCCAGGTGGGGCCAGATATCGCAATACGTTTACAATATGAAGCCACAGGACAGGCCTGAAATAAAACAAGGAGGGCATTCTGGACGAGGCATAGGACTGAGAGGTCAGGGAAAATATCCAAACTGTTTGAAAAATGCTCTTCACAGCAAGCAGTTCAACTGAATGGCACAGAATGTCTGGGGATTGCCTCAAAGTACTTTCAATCGGATTCACAAACTTTGACTTACAAGGGCCTGAACTCCTGGAAAGAGCCATGCAAGACCGCAAGTGTAAATGAAAAACCAGGTGGTCCAGTTTTGAAGGAGAAATTGTGAGATTCAGGCCGACAGCCAAAATGGACATTCAGGCATTCTCAGTTGGGCATATGCCGGTTCTAGGCACCCTCGAACAAGAATAGTTGCAGCTAGTTTTCTCATGTTTACAACAGTTTGAAGAAACCGAGTGATGGCCTTAAACACGTGGTGGAATAGACAAGGATAGACCTGACCCGTTTTGTTGGGCTTATTTGAAGTCTCGCACTCCTCCGGATGTCTGGATTGACTTCAACTGAGAATTGTAATGAAGAGATATCGGCAAGCAGGACCGACAGTTGTTTGTGGCTGCAGTTGCGCAGATGCTAAACAGAGCTTCAGCTATATTTTGATCAAATGGGGGGGGGGGATGGGGGGGGATTCATGTGAGGGTACTAGCAAATTTGAAAAAGTCTGTAAGTAAATTAGTAAGTTTATGAAGCAATATCTCATTTTGTTGGTAATTTTGGTGGTGGGCTTTATTTTTTAAGAATTTAAATTTTCCCAGTTGGCGCAAGTCCCATTCCCCTATATCGCCTTTTTGCTTTTGGGTGCAGTCATGCACTTTTGCGGATGAGGTGCCCACAAAAGGGGAGAGAGAAACACAAACAAGTAAGTTAAACAGTCCATTAATATGGTACAATAAAACAAATATTCAACTTCCATAAAGGTAGGCCAGTTGATCATCCCTAAGGATGTTTGCATTGTTGCCGCATTGCGCTTGCGCTGTTAGATCTGGTTTGATGGCAGTATCTGCAGAGCGAGAATTAGCCGTGTTGCACTGAAAATATTGAGTTTGTTTAAATTGCTGGACATTTACCTGAGTATAGAGAAATAATGGTCTCCTAGAATTGCATTTTGTATTATTTGGAATATACAAAATATTTGTTGCTTAACTAGAATAAATCTAGTAGCAACAAAAACAAACGATAAACCTATATGAGCCTGGTCTATGTAAGCTTTAATTGAGGTTCGTAAGAGAGTTTACTCGTGAGGTTACTCGGGGTAAAACTGTGTCGCTGTGATACCATTATAGCCTTGAGGTAAAACAAATGAAACGTGATCCAGTCTAATTAGAGTCAATTAGTTTAAGTGGTACGTGTTCGGAATTAATACGAACGCACAAACATATTATTGTACATTGTCAAATGCTTGGTGTCTGGCTCTAAAAAGTTGTCAAAGTTAATCAATGGTGTATTGTGAACAGACTCCAGTAGAAGAATTAGATTTCCTCAAATTTCGTTTTCTAAAACAGCCTACCCTGGCATTTCTTTTGTCAAATTCCTCTCAATATTTTTTTGTATCCCGAGGGGCTCAGACTGAACTCTGTGAGAAATCATGATAAACCTGCATCGTCTAAGGGATATTAATACGGCAAAAGTGTTTGGTACGTCAAGCGGTCAAATTCCGTTTTAAAACAGGATCAAGTTTTAATTGAAATAGATGTTAAACGACCAAGCTTATTATGATAAAAGCGGTAAAAAGCAGAAACCAAATTGTACTTAAGTGAGGGGGGGTCCCTACCCCAAATTTGTTTTGGCCGCTTTGCGCGTGCGATTTTTTCGTCGAATTTTTGGTATTGTCTGACTTTAAATGCGCCTCTTTCATGCAAAAAACAAAAATCAAATCGGCAAGCCTTACTGAATGATATAGTAGATGCAAACTCATCGGTTCACCAGAATAAAAGTTTTGGACAGCGTTGATTAGTAGGGAGAGGAGACAGAAAAGAAAAGATTTGGGCCGATTCAACCTGTTTCATCACGACAAACTATATAATCTGGGCTTTTCATGTTGACCTTTTTAGAAAAGAGTGCAAAGACTTTTGTGTTCAACAATCAAATCAGTGAACATTAACATTGAATACCACTTAAGCTAATACAATTAGTCAGAATATGTTGAGAGTAATGTGCTCTAAATGCGCTTACGTTGATTTGAATGCTTTCATTTAAAGACCTAGGTTGAGTTTTCTCCTGCTATCGGACTACATGTTTCTATAGGTTTAACGTGGAATTTTAAATTTCCACCCACGCACATAGCCCCTCATTCATGCTGTACCCTCGAAGAAGTACTAGAGGTGACACGATGGGTTTGAATCTACTATAGTGACCATAGCGATTTTTTGCTGATTAATGTGCATACCTACATGAAGTACACAAGTATCATTAACATTACAATAATTAACCCTTTGAAAATTACTGTGTATTTTTAACACCCGTAAAAAAATAAAGAATTTTGATTATTTTGTTAAATGTTGGTGTTAATTATGTATTTGGGGTCTTTTAGAGTAGATAAAACATAAGTTTTCAAAAAAGGTTTAGATGCAAAAAGCGCAAGGTTCGTTTAATCTTCCGTCTTTTGCCCAATTTTTGAGTGTTTTGAAAAATGTTTGCCCCTAATTTGCACAGCCCAAATAATAATATAATTTTTACTGCGGATTTTGGGTTGTCTTATGACCCTTCACGTGTGTATAAATTTCGTGCAACAATTCCCCGGAAATGGTTTCATTGCATGGAAGGGGGAGGGGGGTTGGACCCCCTTGGGCCACAAACGGGAGTGAATTTTCCCTTGGCACTTTAGTGTATAAGAAAACAAGATGAAGAAAAAAAAAGAAGAACCACAAACAAACAAACACAAACAAAACAAAACTTTAATTTTAAACAAATTCTACATTTAATCAGATCGTCAAAATCGTTTCAAGAAGTGTCAAAGATGGACCAGTGAGACAACTTC
>JAMKCH010052651.1:0-10386 GCA_023653785.1 Ophioderma brevispina
GGGTCTAAAAAAAGAAAACACTCAAACCCGCCCTCTATTTCACAAAAGAAAAGAGAAAACCATACAACTTATACCAATCTGAAAAACAGCGGACAATGATAGCTCAATCAGGTAAGAGCTCGACTCCAGTGTATGTGCTCATCCATGCGTATTGGCGTGCGTTCGAGCCCTGTGAGCTTCAGCTATCTTTAATTTCCTGGAACAAGAAAATTAAACGCTTGGTTGTCTCGATGTACCCATGCGATATTTGGAAGTGATCCCGGGTGCGATGGTTATCTCGATGTATATATGCTGCTAGGAAGCGCTGATCCCGATCTGCTGCTCCCTTGAAAATGATGCTAAATGGTTATGGTATGGTTTGGGCACAGTGATAGCGACCATTTGTGAAAGCGGTTAGAGGGCCCAAATAGCATAAGGCGCTATATAAATCTCTGCTATTATTAAGAGAATGAGGAAATATAATGGAATGTCAATAATTGAACTAACCTTTTCAATTATCAGAACTGACCTTTGTCGCAAAAACAAACAAAAGAAAAACCATAAACAAAAGAATGAGCATGGAGAATGTGTATTGCCTATAAAGACTACTGAAACAGTAAAAATCCGTGGATAAATGAAAAAAGTGGTACAAAGTTTCAATCGCGCCATATATCCGGTCAATAGTCCCTTTTGGAACGATAAGTGTCGGAAAACCTAATGAAATGCACTTGTCAGATGTGTATTATTTGTATGTTTACTCTTTTTGTGCGCTTGAGGGTTTCCTTTTTTTGAGGGACAACCGGTATATCCATGTAGTCCCACTCAATCTAACGGTATGATCTGGAACAAAATGGCTACAGAAGGTTTTCTTGCCTGTAACTTTTTGTAAAAACCCTCACGAACAACATATCAAAAGGTAGAAAAAATGAAGCCTGGCAAGGGGACATGCTAATTTGCATAAAACCTATGTGCCATTTTTGCCTATATAATACCAACATTATTAAAAAAGGGACGACCGATTTAATAAATGAAATTTCATCTTGATAGAATGGTTTCACTCCCAAACCCCATCTGTAGTTGTGCGCTGATATTTCAACCCGTTGTAACGGAGAGCTAAAAAACATGATTCTTAGCCCTATAGTGTAAAATTAATTATCGGTGACCAATGGGGTATATTTTCGCTCATAACTTCCAAAAATTCCTTTAGGGAAAATGAGAACAATAGTTAGCTTTCTTCAAATACCAAAAATGTCGACCACTTCCGGGTAAAATCTTGGAGTATGGGGGACGGACCGTATTAGTGATCAGGCCACGGACCTTTAACTGTTGAGTCTTTCTGCGTCCAAAATCGGACCCGGGGTACTTGAGGTCTAACCCTTTTGCGTTGGGGTACGTGTAATGCAGATAGGTTGATGATTGGACGATGGTTGATGATGTTCCTTATTGAGATCCATGTATTCCATTCGTCTCTTGGCCATTTAGAGTAGGTGGACTTTATATGCAGCATGCTCAAATGATGCTTTTAGTAGTCTGTGCAGCCATATTCACATCCTCATTTAGAGGTCCGTAGTCCAATGGTCTGTGAGTTGCGACTTTGGTGAAGGTCTAGAATGCTGCCCCCTTTTTGTGCTGTTGTCTACCTATTACCCCAGGATTACCTGACCCCCTTTTAAAATGTTCACATACTCAACGACCCCCCATTTTCTTCTTCCTGCTATCCATTTGTTTCCACAAGTTTGCATAAAATTGCCTATTTTTAAAGGGTATTTAACACCCAATTCAAATTTTCGCAGCCTACGTGCACATTTTTAACCTGATAATTTCATGGCAGCAATTTATAAATTTCCCTGCAATTTGACTCTGGCAGAGTTTCCTATTTTAACTTCAGGGTTTCAACATCATTGGCTCTCTTCTTAAAGTTACATACTGGATGACACCAATTATATTAAGCTTGTGTGTACCGAATGACCCTGTATTTTGGGTACATTTATCTGAAAGGACCCTATTTTCAACTGGACGAAGGCACATATACCTATCCACATTGACCCAATGTGTTTCAATAAACATCTCTGATAATAATTTGCTCTAAATAAGATCTCCCCATCCCGATTGCAGTCGGACAAATCATCTAAATGTAAAATTAATTTTGGCGGGAAAAATGCGGCCATCTTGATAAGACCATCACTTTCCACGTGTGAAATCAATTGAAAGGGTTACACACCTTGCCGGCCACAGCCACGCAAAAAAAATGTTCATAAAACAGAAAATGGAATGTCCCATAGACGTGACATTATGAGTATTTACCTTTGTCGACATATGGGCGTATTATACGTCCACGTAAAAGATATATGCAAATTAAATCATGCTTCCGGCTTCCTCTTTATACCTTTTGGATAGGTTGTTGGGAGATAATTTAATGCTAGTTAGAGCAAGAAAACCTTCTGTAGCAATTTGTCCAGGTTCACCTAGTATTTTTCATAGATTGAGGGAACTAATTGTCACGATATTCGAGAAGTAAATTGAGTTGACCTTTTTTCCATAGCCTAAAATTGTGTTATTTTGGTTTCATATAAAACAGGCTATGAATGCACAGGGTAGCTTGAATGCACAGGGTTTTAACCCCAACCTCAATGTAAGTGACCTGGATTTGTTTCACTAGGCGCCCCAAACAATACCCCATGATCGACCCATGATTGTTTTGCACAACGCATTTGTGATCGGGTGGTTACAAAAAACACTCAGAAAAATCGTATTATTGATTTGGAAATGTGGATTGAAAAGATACCAATGTACATGGAACGCAAATAAAAACTGACCAAATACTACATACATTATACATTATTGATACTTTCAAAAACAGTTTACTTCTTTTTGATACGCCTGTAATGCAGCCCGAGGCTTCAATACTTAGATTGTGGATAATTTACTGTTTAACGCCCATTTTGGTAATAGTTCAGTTATCAGAGAAATTCTTCTATTTAGGGGATATATCTCGACGAGCTATTCGTGAAAAATATTCAAATGATGTCACTATAGTGCAGCCGCCTTGCAAGACATTGTTCACGGTTTAATTCCCACGTTGACATTTTTTCACTACTGCAGTTTTAAATTGAATTAAACTGACCTTTCATCACTTGTGAAAGTTTGGTTGTTTTGTTAATGTTTTCTTAAATCTTATTTTCAAGGCTTTGTATTTTGGCAATTGCTGTGCGTTTGTTTACTCTTATTGTAAATAAATATCACTGAAGTTAAAGGTGTGGTGAACCGATCATGATCACTCTTTTCATATCTAAAAATCATATGAAAAAATGTTGAGGTAATTGGTAATCACGAAATTTATTCTTGAAACACATTACAACCCTGATGTGGAAATATTTTTGTGGGCTGTGGTGAGTTGCGGGTGGCTATGGGGTTAGGACATATAGGTGGTCTGGCTACAAAGCGCATAGATCTGTAGCCATGGCGCCTATTTTTCCCAAGGATATTAGATTTGTGTAGCATCATTTCTGCAGCAAAGTTTTGAGAAGTGGTGAGTTAGACCAGGGAATTTAATTGAATCCTAAAGATTGGGAACTTTTATAGCGGTGACGACGAAGACAGTGCGACTACCACGTCGGTGACTTACGCGTTTTCTACTGTACCTGTAAATGTGAACTGTAAATTGAGGAAGGCAGACGTTATTAGGAACCTGACATAACATAAACAAGACAGTAAACGAAAGGAATACAAGACAATTCGGGTCAAATCGGGCGTCATGTTAAATTAATGTTAGGTTGGCCAGAGACGATGAGAATGAAGGAGATGGTTCGATGTTTGAAATCTGATGACCCGGAATACCCTCATTCACCGGCTCATTGGTGGGAAACTTTCAAGGTCGCTCGATGGGACATTTGAGTAATTGTTCATCCGAATGCAAGCTGGCCGTTCGGGAAAGTTTACAACAGGAAGTAATGACACACTGCTACTTAAACGGTTATTAATTTTCTAGTTAAATGTTCTCTGCTGGTTAGGAACTCCACGTTTGTTCTGACCAATAATTATATTAGTGGTGAAGTATTGAGGAACACAGTACTTTTTTAAGGAAAGAAAACAGCAATCAACCCTTTTTCGGTAAGCTAACCGTGAATTAATGGTTTGAAGGTAAATAAAGGATGTTGTATTTTAGCCTAATTTAAACATATCCGGTTATTCAGTGAATAATGATGACGATGATTAGATAAATGCATCAGGAATAACACCTCAACCATACCTGTTTGTGTCAGAAAGTGTCCAAAGTGTCAAAATGCTTTGGAAAAATTTTAGGGTCAAATTTGTTTATAAGTGATGCAGGAGAGTACGTTTCACTGAACGGTCACGACTATAGTGTATAGTTCTGTGCAAATACTCGGTGACTCCGGCGCACACAATGGAATATTTCTTGGATTTTTTTAATGACAGGTGTATTAATGTCTCCGCAAGTAGTGCCGGTCGTTCATCCAATCAATAGGATTTAAGGCAATTAAGATGAACCAGGCGATGAACAGTTTATCTTTGAAGTAAAACAGTGAACCATCTCCTTCATTTCTCATCTTCTCGGGTTGCATGTCTACCCCCTGCCACTATCGAAGACACAACTAATCTCGACAGTAGCTTTATATAACTTCACGCTGTAAAGGGACGATATATACAAAGTCACAGGGTGTTGTGGTGTAGGATAAAAAAAATGCATTAGAGGAGGGAAATATTCCAGAAAACCGGGGTTAAATACATAAAAAATCGGCAATGTTAAATTAAGGGCGATCAACTCTGTGGTGAACGGTGGGGTGCGACATTTGTTCATTCGTCTTGCTCGGTTACCATGTCGAAGCAATCTACGTTCATTTTGAGGGAAACGTGATTCCATACTGTCCACAAACGAAGAATGCAGTGCGGTCGTGGCATTTCCGGGCTCTACGCACAGATTAAGCAATCGGCGATCATCTCATCTGATAGTCAATCGTGGCCGTCTTGGAGATTTTTGTGGCCTCAGTTGACCCACCTCTCGGATGATGTCTGAGAGGATTTTACAAGGACCGTACTCTGCGATATCCCGAGGAAATCAGCGACTTGGCTGGTTTCTATCCTTCCCGTCGGAGTGCAAGTACTCTTTGGCATATGACAATGCCGTGGACGAGACATATCCTAGGGAACTTCTATGTCAGTTTTTGTTGTAAACCTTCTTTTTCACTCTCCGCCATACCTTTCCTTTATATTCTTTGGTAACACCAACTCTGAAAAAAATGGGGCTACTGCACAACGGTTTGAAGCAGGAAAAAGGAACAAAACAACAGACGTTTGACCTTTATAGCTCTCAAAAAAGGAATTGTTGTAATTCAGAAAGTATGCATGAATTCACTTTACCTGGGTAGTGGACTCAGTATGTAATTATTCACCTAATCTAATATGATTACTGAGCGTTCAAATAGAAATACGTTTTAAGGATTGGTCTGAAAAAAATATTCAAACTTTATGAGCAACAGTGTATTTCAACAGCAAAAGTCTCAAAGCGACTTTATATATCTTCCGCTGTCACTAGCCTCACAATTTTTCACTATTTAAAGCTCGACACCAAGTTCCCTATGTCTGCAGAACCACAGAGGAATCGATAACCACGCCCAATCATACCAGGAATGGTCTTGCCATCGAGAGGGACCACATCGACAATATGGAAGTTTATATAATGCGAGAACGGCACCGCAGTAGATGCAACCTCAATGTCTGATGACAAAACATCGGAAGTCCTCACCATTGAGATTAGCTCTGTCATAGTTACATCCGTATACAAACCTCCATCAATAAATTTCAAAGACCCTCAACTCAGCCTTGGGAATTCCACCAAACCTCACTTCTTCATTGGCGATTTCAACAGCCATAGTACCTAATGGGGCTACAATGAAACTAACAAAGACGGACAAACTGTCGAAGAATGGATAGACATCAAGAGTATCAAGAGTACATCACCATGTTTGAAGCTAATCCTTTTTCGGCTGTAACAACTGCTAGAGGTGAGGAAGTTTCGGAGAGGATCTCCCAGGAAAAGATCAAAACCTGGCATAACAGCAAGAAAGCATTGTCTACCATCCGAAAGCTCCGAGGGGATCCAACAGAACCTCCACAGCAGCCAAATGTCACACCCAACCAAGTTGCCCACCAACTGCTTTTAAATGGCAAGCAAAGCAAGAAGCCCAAGAAGATCAAACTAGACCATAAGAGGTTTAGTGGCGACCCTGGTTTCACTCGCCCCTTCAAGGTGGATGAATTGGAATCCTGGTATTGCTCATCTTGCAGTTACTGTCCATTTTCCCTATTCACTGTGCACACAGTGCATTCAATAGGCTGTGACCTGTCACGCTCACTCTGTGCTTAACGCATAGGACATGAGATAACTCACGTCGTCGCGAGAAAAGTGCTCAAGGGATTTTCTTCGTAGAAGCTCTAATTGTAGAATATATTATCATCAATAACATATGTGAATTTTATTATGATCGAACATGCAGAAAAATTCGAAAATGGTTAATTTATAAAGAGTGGTATTTCGGTAGGGCATAATGCTAACTCTTTGGCAAAAATAACCAGTGATTGCTGGGCAGCTTCAAGAGGACGCCATGGACAAACGGTTAGACCTATACTCTTCGTAGAAGCTGACAACCAAGATAATCTTATTCTCTACAAGGTGATGTAATTTGATTGACATACGGTGCTGAAAAAGATCCGAACATGTGTAAAACTGGCCTACTGTCCAATGTTTTTGCACACAGTGTGTGGGTAATCGCTCATCCATAGCATGTCATTAATCAGTGATTGGATGATGCCCTGTGAAGTGGGAATTATTTACATAAGGTCAAACTCATGAATGGATTCATGTCACAATGATTTGGTTGGGTGGGCAAAAGGTCGAGGCCCGTTTACAGTGGACACTAACTGCACTATGTAAACTTCAACCAGGAAAAGGCCTTGACAACATCTCAAATCTCAACTGAGCAGCTAAAAAATCTCGGCCCAGTAGCAAAGGAATGGCTTCTTGAGCTCTACAATCGCTGCCTTATTTCCCACAGGTTCCCAAAGATCTGGAGGAAAGCACATGTTATGGCACTCCTAAAGCCTGGGAAAGATCCATCCAATCCCAAGAGCTACAGACCAATATCACTCCTCAGCCACACCTACAAGCTCTTTGAACGTCTCCTGCTCAATCGTATCGCACCTGTGATAGACGAACACCTCCTACCAGAACAAGCAGGTTTCCGGCCAGGCAAATCAACAACAAGCCAAGTACTCAACCTAACTCAACACATTGAGGATGGTTTCGAGAACTGTATGGTAACCGGAGCTGTGTTCGTCGACATATCAGCAGCGTACGACACTGTTAATCACAGATGCATACTCCATAAGATTCTGGAAATTACCAAGGACACCCGCTTGACTGAGCTTATCCGGGGATTGCTGGCACACAGGATGTTCTTTGTTCAGCTAGGAGCGAAGAAAAGCCGATGGCGTAGGCTCAAGAATGGTCTACCACAAGGGAGTGTGCTTGCACCTCTCCTGTTCAACATCTCTACCAACGACCAACCTAGGAGTGCAGGAACCTGTCGTTTTATTTATGCAGACGATCTTGGAATTAGCGCACAAGATGCCGACTTCACAGTTGTTGAAGAGAGACTCTCCAAAGCTTTGGATGAACTCACTCCTTATTATGAGGAAAACCAAATCCATCTAAGACACAGGTGTGTGCTTTCCATCTACGCAACCGTGAAGCCAAACGTCAGCTTAAAGTCTGGAACACCCCTGGAGCACTGTGATAACCCTGTCTACCTAGGAGTTACCTTGGACCGCACTCTCTCTTATAAGACCCACATCGAGAAGACGAAGAGTAAAGTATGTTCACGCAATAACATCTTGAACAAACTAACTGGCACAAGATGGGGTGCTCGCCACATACCCTAAGATCGACGGCACTTGGCCTGTGCTACTCATGTGCAGAGTATGCTTGCCCTGTATGGGAAAGATCAACACATGCCAAGAAGCTTGATTCAGCGTTAATGCCTCCTGCAGGCTTATACAGGATGCCTCCGTCCAACACCAACGGAAAACCTACATCCTAGAGGAATTGCGTCACCAGACATCCGTCGTGACGTGAAGCGTACCTAATGTGAAGCACCCTATGTCTGGACAGATACCTGCTGCCAACCGCCATAAATCCAGAGAGATTTTCTTAAGCAAATCCAACCTATTGAAACAGTCTTAAGGAGCTGAAGAGAGTCGCATTGTGGAAAGAAAGACTTGCCATCAACCAAGTAACATCTATGGTATTGAACACTCCCACCTGAGCTTGACTCCATATGGGCTGGAATGGCGATTTGCCCTCAACAGATTGAGAACCAGAATGGCCGATCTTAAGGTTTCCTTGCAAGAAGTGGGGCTAACTGAAAGCAGATCAGGATATACCTGTGGTGGTGGAACAGCACCACGACAATGGACATCACTGGCCTGCCCACTGCTGGCGCAACAATGACACAAACAAGGACTTGCGGAATTCAGTGAAGCAGCCAGACGCTGTACCCCCTCTGGTTGGATCCTATTTGAGAACCAAAGGTTTTGACACGATAAGAAAGAAGAAGCTAATTATAACGAAGCACATTATGAATACCTTTAACAGATCCCCCATTTACACCTGATAGTGAGACAAGTGAGATAAAGTGTCCAGTTTTCAGTAACTCATCGCCCATGGGTGGGGGGTGTAGATTTGCTTCTGTTGGGTACTGTGCCCAAGGACACAACACGTTCGCCACGGCGGGGCTAGAACGCACAATTTAAACAATTTAATGCTCATAGTCATGCGATTTCCACTGACCACGTGCTCTCCAATAACAGGAAGACCGCAGCCAATCCCCTAACATTTTTGGTTGTGGGATCCCGCCGGGTTTGGATTTCGATACTAATAATAGGTATGATATCAACCGTTTACTAATAAAAAATTCAAAAGTCTGTTAGACCTTTTTGGGCGGTAGGATGGAAAGAAATCAAGAACGATTTGCAGTCTTGTAGTCTTGTTTTGGCCAGCAGAGTCAAGGGGTTTGAGGGAACGATGAAAGCATCGGGAAAACATATAGTTGGTATCACCCATATCATAAACCAGCTGCAAAAAAATATATGACTGTTCATGACATCATCCAAATGGCAGGAGTAATTAAAATGCATCACCCCCCACAATTGACACTCGTAAAAGCACCGCAAGAATCCATTCGCTTCAGATGTTGCACCATAACTATAACTGCCTGTTTTCTAGGTAAGAAGTGAGCCCTTTCCAAGTTCTATACCTGCCATCTCATATCTTATGAAGTACCTTCAACACAGCTTCTCTATGAACACCAACAGCTAGAGTATGTCGGTGTCACTATGTCTGGTCCTGTTTCAGCGCTATGGTAACATCGATAATAATCGGTAACATCGCTATATCATGTAGTTATGAAGTGAGGCAACTGTTGAGGTTTTTAAAGAGAAATCCCTAAAGTGAAGCATTGGAGCATTACTAGTTGCAAACAATTGAAAGCTAAAATTTCAGGAAGACAATGAGAAAAATTACGGCTTTTCATCTGATATCAAAATGATATACTTCCGGGTAAATACGGGGGTCCCAAAATCGATCGGAACAAACACCTTTAAGGGCTTCAACCAGCCATTAACAATATTGCAAGTAAAAACATTTGTGAATTTAATGTTGTGTATTATGGAACCAGTAGTTCACTGCTAACACTATAAATGGTTCAAGGTCTCCTGGGGTGGAAAGGTAAGATACGAAACCATACATATTTTGGTTTGCTCTTACATTTCGTGCAAATTTGGAATTTCCCTGTGTGTACGTGGGGGGGGGGGGGGGGGGGGGGGGGGTGGGGGAGGTGGGGAGGGGGTAGGGCCCAAGTTACGTTGCTATTCTGTTGGAAAAAGAAAGAAAACTGCTAGGGACCGAAAACAGGTACGTAACCGCGTCAATCAAGAAGATTGTGTGCGCTTTATTCAGTTAGTGTATTAATTGAAGTTTAAAAAAATAATCTGTTGCCGGCTCGCGTTGAGTGGCGTGGTGTATAGGTGCTCGTCTTGTAATCAAAAGGTCGTACGTTCGATTCCCACTTCTTACGCAGAATTTTATCGGCCGGATAGCCATTTGTACGGTAAGTATAAGGTACTTGGTCGCCCCAGCGCTTGTGGAAAAGATCCATCTGTGGAGAGTGTCAGCGGGAAATCTGTCCGTCGGTAATATTAAATGATGATAGTACGTATGAATTACAGAATGGCAACATGCATATTCAATTTGTAAATAAGTGCATTATTTTTTTTTTAAATGAGTTTGTTTCCCTTCCCCACCCAACTCCCAGTTCCAACCTTTTCCATATG
>JAMKCH010052652.1:0-11043 GCA_023653785.1 Ophioderma brevispina
TCCATACAAATATCCCTATATTACCCTTATTATATATACGGGTTTATAATAAATATTACAACATTGGGAAAGAAAGTCAAAACTAAAAAAGTATGCCTTGAGGATTGCCTCAGCCATTTCACCTAATTAAAATTACAACCCTGCACCAAGTAAGGAAAGCCGAAACGAAACAGGAATATCTAGCCATTTGAGTGTAGATAGCAAACCTTAGAAACCATCTCGCGAATTAGGTAACACTCGGAGCTCAAACAACCTCCGCAGATTTTTTATTTCTTTCAAAAAAAAAAAAAAATTCTTGTACAAGATTCTCGAAAATCACTTTAAGAATTCCAATGTTGTTTGAAACATTTTTTGTAGATTCCAAATTAATATGGTTATTGATTCAAATCAGATACCTTCTCTTTATACATCCCGTTTCTATCTCCCTACAAAGTTGGGCAATTTGCGTGGCGGGTTGACCTAAAAATAAGTTAAGTAAACAAAAAAATTGCGCCACATTACGACAACTCGCACGAACCGAAGCGAAAGCAGATGAGAGGCTCCCCGCCCTTCATAACCATTGTGCCAAGTGATACCCGACATTTAAAAATTTTAAGGCCTCCTGTGCCAATAATACTCTAAATTTCAGTCCGTTGTGGCTGTTTTAGAGTTTATATGGTTCAGTTCTCTACGCACGGCAGCATTATTTGCGGCTTAATCGTCCTGTTCGTTGACGCTTCATATCTCTATCCTTGGTCACTTCTTGGATGTATTTCATGCTCAAGATTTTTTTTTCTGCCAGGCAGAAGATTAATTAATCCTGAATTGACCAAACCCTCATGCAGTGGTACTCATTCTTATTGGTGTATACAGCCCATACATTGTTCACACTTCTCAGCTGTTACTGTACTGCCCTGTTGACAATCAAGAGTCTTCAATATTCCATGCATGTCCATGGTCAGGTGATTAATAATACCCACTGCCACCAATAGGTGATAGTGACATTCCCTGCTTGCACTATAAAATGAGACTCGTCCTAACATAAAGGTAGCTATGTACAGTTTTTCTGATTGGTTGGTACAGTCAGATTGCAAAATTTGCTTGACAATCATTAAACTGTTTCAATGACTTTCTTATAAGCCAATTTATATCCAAAATAATACTCCAATGTTATAATATACAATTGTGGTATACAGACAATACATGTTTGTATGTATATTTTAAACCACTGATAGCATGGACCTATTTCATCAAGCAGGACGAATATTCAGGGTGTGGGTAAACAGTCAACAATTTGTTGCAGGCAATGTATATGACAGGTTAATACTACAACAATTAGTGATTTGGCCTTTGCACTAGATAATAAGTTCCCTTTAACGGGAAGTATGGTAAACTGAAGATTGGTGTTCCAGTGCAATGTGATTTCTACTCAAAAATAATACCAGATGTATCAGAAAAGTAACATTATGAAATGGAAACTGAAGTCTTTGTTCACATTAACGGTTGATCATTATGATTGAGGCTTTGCATAGTAGTAATTACAATATAGTGATACAAAAACTCAATTGTTTTCATTTCACAAATTGTGCACTTTAAAAATGCAGAAGATGTACTTTTAAGGAATCTCGTCTTGTCTCTGTTATCATGATTCGCCATCTACTGGGAACCTACATGGACGGAAAAACTTTATACCCATTTCACGATGACGATGGTCCTTTGCACCCAAGAGTTCAGTAGAATATGCCGTTGTAGGAGTTATGCCCCAATGCCATTATTTGGAAAGTGCGCTTTAACAAATTCATATCTGCCTTATCGATGGGAGACGGGTGAGGCGATATAAGGTCACTAATTCGCAGAACAAATTATAATTAAGTGAATGTTTCAAGGTGTTTTTAAGCATGACATGCGAAAAAAAATAATTAAAGTAGGACTTATGTTGTGCCGCCCAAATCCATAAGAATTACAATGTACATGTTTCTCTGCAGTGGTGCCGTGGACAAAGTATGTTGGCATCATTTTTAGGGAAATAGTCATTGTTTGGTTATTTTTTCACTGTTTCTTTCTTGTTTTCACCATAGTTCAAAAGAGTAGATATTTTTCATAATATTAAGCTAAAACAAGGATAGAAGAATTTGATTAAAAGTAAGAAAATGGCCGTGTTCTGGAGGGTAACGTTCTTTCTGAGACACCTGTAATTTACTAATTATGCATTAAAATCAATTATGCGTTTCTTTAGTATTTTAATAATTGTGTTTCTAGCGCATGAGTAACCGTAAAAGAGGGCTTATGATATTAACATTATACGTTTGATTTATTTAATTCTTTGTCCCATCACGGAAAAGTATTAAACTGGCCAACTCATTGTCAACTTTAAGGTACTCTGGTTTAGTATACTGGATTTAACACACTTTGACAAATAGGGCAATAGCGTAAATTTACCTCTTTGTGGTTAAACTACAAAGCGGATTGGAATAGCAAATACTCTAATGTACTGATGATTTTCCTAGGGGATTGTAAATTTAATGGAAACGATAACACCTTAAGGCGAAAATTGCTGCATCACATAATTTATCAATCATAGTCTAATTTGATGTTTTTTGACCATCTTAAACATAAAACTTGAGATCCCCCCCACTCTTGAGTTCATTCCTTTAGCCCAATGTACTACAAAATGGGTGTAAATGGAATACCTAGAACTGTATCAACCTAATTGTATTGCCTTGAAACACATTATGTCTTATTAAGTATTTTAGAAAGAGGTCATTATGCCTGCTTTTGTAACAATATTTGGACAATTTTTGACCTTTTTTGAACATTTGACTCCAAAATGTGTTCATTAAATGACTAGCACCTTATTTTATTAATTCATCGTCCCTTGCAAAGTAAATGAATTGTGAATTGTATGTCCCCTTAACCTTCGTCCAACCCCCCAACGGATGATTCCCGGTCGCACAAACCCTTGTCCAACACCCCCCCCCCCCCCGACCCCCCCCCCCCCCCCCCCCACGGATGATTTCCTGTCGCAAACAACGCAAACGAATATGAGCTAAGGGTTTTATGAATTGTAAGTTCATCATTTGCGGTATCTTGCCACCCTTCCTATATTTTTACTGTGTAAAATGCAAAAAAAAAATGGTCCCTTTGTACGTATGATGCTAATGAAGCAAATACTTTGTTAAATTTGTATTTTTTTAGTATTATTAGGTAATAACATATGTATCTGCTTACTTGGCACCCAATATATGCCAATTTTGCTTGCATGACGAAAATGGCGAAAAATCCTTGATTTGGGAGATTTACTTACAAATATAAACTTGATAAATAAGCTCTCCGTTATGACGTAACTTGACGTCATATTGTTAAGACTTGACATGTTTTGTACTTTATTTTGAAGAAGAAAGGATATTTGTAGCTACACACTGATTACCAAACAAGATGAGTTTGACCTTATTATGAAAAAAATATCAGGGGCACCCTCAATCTTGAACGTAGTTAGGAGAAAACCCTTGGTTGGACGAGAAAAGGGTTTTGAATAATTTATTAGTTTTGGACAAATTTGAACTTGTTTGGCCATTTTGACCCTACAAAGTGGTATTGACATGGCTATCACTCTAGTCAATTAATTTTAGTTCTTGGGAAGTAACTGTCATGTTCCCATTAGATGCTGAGAAGGAAAAGCATTATGACTCATTTGTGGGTTTTGGACAATTTTGCTGTTTTTTTGGCCAATTTGGACCCCAGAATATATAAATTGGAATGGTCACACTCAAATCTGTCATTTGTGTTCCTTGGGATTTACAACCACATGTTCTGACGAAAATTTTGAGAAAGAATGCAATATTATTGATTTACCTATTTTTGGACTATTTGACCTTTTTTTGGCCTTTTTTACCCCAAATTAAAAAAATTATAATGGCCAACACCCCCTACGCTATTGTAGGTCCCATAAGGATGCGAATCCACATGGTTGGATGTTTTGTAACAAATTACGCCGTCAACTTTTGCTGATCACTTTTTATGCCTTAAGGGCCGGTCGTCTACTCCGGTGTGCCTTAAAAGCCAAAGCTTTCATAAAAAAGTTCTGGTAATCATTCTTCATTCATTTTGGTCATTTAGCGGAAAAAAAAATGTGAAGGTCGCACCTTCACCGGTGTTAAGGTATGTCGTCAAAGTCTCGGGGGGGACGAAGGGTTCTATTATTGTAAATTTGCTATATTATATTTTTTGTTTACCCCTAGTATTATTTAAAAGGGGGGGGGTTGCCCACCAAAGGATATTGTATGGTGCATTTTTGCATTATGCATGCAACCAGTATTGCTCCTAAAAACTTCCATGTTTATGTAACATTAGTAATTTGCAATCATTTAGGGCTGAAAACCGCACGACGGAAAATCCGTATATTCCTTAGCTTTTATTAACGACACAATGGGATTTTCGCCTCCTATGGAAAATGCCAATTTGCCGAAACTCGGGAACTTGATGACGTCATTTTTTACTAGGTCATGTTGGTAAATTATTTTTGTATCAATTGGAAAGAGGAGGACCATCCATAGATATCCATTGGTATCAAAATTCATAAGCATCGGGTGCTTATAACGAATTCTCGGGAAGGGGGGGGTTTAACCACCCCCGGAATCCGTTTTTTGATTGTTTGTTTGTGTTGCAAAAAAAAAAGGCTTGGTTAATAACCGGGAGCTAGCAGGCATTTGTAACACAATCTCAAGTACAAAGGTTCGAGTGATTACATATGTTGACAGACTGACAGGGACCCCTGAAACGTGCTTCTTAAGTGCAGCAACTGGGGGCTTAGGAGAAAGGGCCAAAACCACTTTGGACAGGGGTCAAAATTTTTTAAATAATCCAATCATGTTGAAAAGTATAAACATGTTATTTGCTAACCACAAGGATTCAGGGACAGGTATTTAGTGTGTACATCTACACGTAAGTTTAAGGAGTTATAGGCTAAAATAACAGCCAAAAAATCAATAAAAAGGTCATTTCAGTTGGACAGGGGTCAAAATTTAAAGTTGGCTCCGATTTCGATTATAAAAAAATGGTGCAAATATTGATGGAGGTGTCATAGGATTGAAATAAGGAATAGTTGACTGTCTAAAATATGTAGTTACCGATGTAGGGGACACAGAAGGTCAACCGTCCAAATTTGTTTTGTTTTTTTTGCATCAGGGGGCTTGACCTTGTGCCCCCCTACTTTCTTACTTAAGAAAAGAATTTGAGGCACTCAAAAAATAATCCTGCTTTTGATCCTATGAGCTCCACCAAAATTTTGGACCAGTTTTTATCCCAATCGGAGCAACTTAAAAATTTGACCCCTGTACAACTGCAATTTACCCTTTTTATCGATTTTTGCTGTTTTTAGTCTATAACTCTTAAACTTTATGTTGTAGATAATACAAACTATACCTTTCCTGAATCCTTGTGGTTAGATAAATAACATGGTATACTTTTCACCACGATTGGATCAATTAAAAAAATTGACCCCTGTACAAACTTTGTCTTGCCCCTCTCCTTAAGGCACCATTTGTGGCACTTAAGAATTATGTTTCAGGGGTCCCTGTCAATCTGTCTACATATTTAATCACTCAAACCTTTTGTACTTGAGATGTGTTACAAATGTCTGCTAGCTCCGGGGCTATAAGACGAGGGTTAATCATTCCATTTATTTATGTAAACATGTTGCAAATGAAAAGAGATAAAACATCCATTGACACCAAAATAAATAAAGATCTGATTTTACAATCCTTCCCGAAAAAATCTTTTGGATCGAACATTAACAAATTAGTAATAGTAATTTGGCCAATATAGGTCCTAGCATCAGTCGTGCATTTTTATCAGTTAGTTTACAGACTATGGTATCTAGCTAATTTTTCATGCATTGCCCAAGAAAATTTGGCATGGCATGGTGTTTGTTTGTTCGTTGGTTTATTTTTTATTGGTTTATTTGTCTGTTCAAAATTAAGCTAGATTTGTCAACATTTTGGGACAAATTTCCAAAATTTGCCACAAAAACAATGGAAAATGAACACTTTTTAATTTTTTTTGGAGGAAAAAGTGTTGAAATCAAAGTTTGGGCAATTTTCCACTGAGAAACCCCAGGAAATGTGGTAGCGCATAGCAAAATAATGTACAAAATACACATGAAGATTTTCTAAGGATATAAATTTTCGTATAAATCACATACCTTGTGGTTTTACCAAGAGAATTTAAGAGGTTTAGACATGCAGTTCTAAGTAGTAAAGAATACCAAAAACTAAGTTTTAAACTTGCCTGCTATCTTAATTGGTCCTAGGAAAGCAAATGTTTTCATTTTCTTTGTATCGGGCACGATAGGAAAAAAAACTTTTTTATTACAAAAGATGTCGTTTATCGCTATGTCGGCTAATCCTGTGTAAAAGCAAAACCCGCAAGAAACCCGGTTAAAAAATTGGGGCGCGCGTTTTCTGTGACCGTAATTTCTGGCGCCTGATTTCTGGCATGCTTGTCAGTAGCAAAGATAAGTAGTGATTGAACCTATACAGTGAACTTCGAAAAACATCATACTAACAAGTGACCATTTTTAAAGTTGATTGATGTTATTTTGAGAAGGACACAGCGCAGCCTCGATTTCCAAACTGATTATGTCATTGATGAAACGCATTATTAAAATCTTGTCCACCAAACGAGGTTCTTGCAGAAAATATGACAATTTACGTATGAAAATACAAAAGAGCAACTTTTATTTTCCCTTCCCTTCCCGCCCCTCCTCCCCATTCCCCCTCCCCTCCCTTTCCTCTCCTCTCCTCTCCTCTCAGTCCCCTCCCTCTCCCCTCCCCTTCCCCTCCTCTCCCCATTCCCCCTCCCCTTCCCACCCCCCTTCCCACTCCCCTCCTCCCTCCCTCTCCCTCCCTCTCCTACCCTTCCTCTTCACCTTCCCTTCCCCCTCCCCAATCGCCCTCTATCCCTCCTTCCTTTCTTTTTTTCTTATAAAAAACTTTTTTATTTATTAATAAAATAAAGGCAAGGTGGCTATTTTATTCGTCATCCATTACATTCTTTCATTGATTCATTCATGCTTCCATTTATTTTTTATATTTACTTATACTCTGCTATTTATTTGCTTCCATTTATTTTTTATTAGTGCAAACATTTCCTTTCCTCAGTTTCATTCTCCTTATTTTTTCCGAAATTTCTTTATTTGTTTCATTAATGATCTATTGAAATAAAAGAATTCCTTTGTGTGAAAAAAACTTTTATTCCCTTATTTTTGAGTAAATTTCGGCAAATTTCACGTAGCACGTGCCATTGAAATTAAACAGTGCATTAACGACGGGCTTCTTTTAGTTTCACTCTCGAATCGCCGCCCGCATCCATGTATATAGAGCGAAATGATTTATGGGGATCATTGATAGAGGTCAGTGGGCTACGCTCACCATCCATTCGTTGTTTTGGTTCAGGGAAAGTGAAGTTGAGGTCATTTTACTTTCTCGAGGTGGCAACTATTTCATCATGGACGGAGATAAACTTAGCATTTCAGCTCTACAATCTGGGATCCGGATGCTATTACAAAATCGCTTATTTTATGATAAATACGACATTTTTAGCATTCTCCGTTCGCAGGTTTCCTAGCACTTACCAACAATACTCTGCAAAAATGAGGGGGGGGGGGTCTCAAAGAGATCGGACAACATTTTTTCTTTCCTTGTAGTTGGCTACAGAATGCCTTCTGAAAGTGCAAAACAAAGTGGCGATTTTCATTTCAATATAAAACATAGGTTGAAATTTCACAATTTTTGTAATATTAGAAAATAGTTCTCAGATTAATCTTTTCACATGGGGATATTTTGGGATAGGAAAGTTTTAATTAGTGCAAAAATAAGGACCAGTCTCATCTCGGTTGTTCGAAGAGCAAGACAGCTCGCCCTTTTCAAAAGCTCTCATCTTTTTTTGGGGGGGGGGGTAAACCTGGTGCAAAAAAACAAATAAAGACCTTCATTTTATTTTATCAAACTTCCCACTAAAGAAAAAAAATAAGGCCTCCATGATCCAAGTGGACTGGCTCCATGGCTCCACTCCGGCGCGCTCCATTTCAGGCATGATGGGCTCAACAGGCGCTCCGATTTTACAAATGGAAAGACGCCACCTGGAGTAAAAATCGAAAATGTGCCCACAGTTTTAATGAAGAAAAAACACGAAACTCTCTTTAAAAAAAATAATACTGTAATGTGACTTTGAATTTGTCAGGAACTTGCTTTTAGGAAGACAACACAGTTGAATCCAGTGGTAAAAAAATTGTTTAATTTTGAAGACAAAAGAAGACAAGGAATTAGGATGGGTACATTTATTTGAATTCAATTGTAGAGAAATATGATTTACTTTTGAAAACAATCAGTGGATTTCCCACATCGCATCACGGCCATGCGGTGTGGTGTGGCGATATGCTGACAGCCGATAATCGTATGATTTGACGACACAAGAAACCCACCCAGCACGAAAACGGAATTGTCGTGGCAGGATCTTACGAATATCCAAGAAAAACAACCAAAAACCAGCAAGCGAACAGCAAATTAAAAAAAAATAAAAATTGACGGTCTATCTATGATCAAAGTGAGATTTTGCCGTGTGTGTGTGGTGTAGGAGCCCGGAATTCGTCGATCATTTTTTTGACGGCCGATCCGCAGGAAAACTGCCAGGACAATTCTGGCCTCAGAAACTGCGTATTCTCAGGCCACGGCCGCCCAGCATCGCTGTGGTACATGCTGTGCCTATATTCACAAATTCCCTCCGCTTTGAAAGCGTCGTTTTCAGCAATTCAAATCAGCTATCCACCTGAGTGTCAGTACACATCCCTTCAAATGGCAGGTGAGTACAGACTACAGCATTCTAGTTCACGGTCATGATCATGAGTTAGCGTCACGGACCAGGTACAGCTAATTGCAGATCACGCCCACACAGTCTGCACTGGTTGCAGTAAAATGGCGTCCATTCAGGATACACTCAAGTCAAATTATTACTATAAGTTAGAGTATAAGGATAACATCAACACATTTATGAATGTCAGAAAGGTCTAAGATGTTATCGATTGACCTTGCTTACCGCAAGCTAGCTATAATCATAAATCCAGTAATCCATGATTCATAGTTGGGACCAGGCTTCAGTTCAGCCTCTGCAGCTGCAGAGTCTGCCAGGCTCTCTGGGAAGTTCCCGAATCCCGACTCAGGGAAGTTCAACTTCATGCCTCAGTCTGCATGGGGTGGGTTCTGGGTTGGGGTGGCCAGTGGCAGTGGTACTGTTGCGCTTTTTGTCACTGTCAGTTGGGGTGGGGGAGTGCTGTTTTTGGCACCATTCCCCGTTAGGTCTGACACTAACAAGCTTATGTACCTTGTGACATCACTCCCCGTCCTCAAAAGGCACGTCCCATGCCTGAAACTCCTGTCTCCTTGATACAAGGTACATAACTGCAGTCATTTCGATCCCACCGCTGCCACCAAATTTGTCATAAACCATACTAATTGCTCAATGAGGTACACCAGCAACTTATTTCTCGGCCCTGCCAAGACCGGGACTCAAATCCGGGACTTCTTGGTCTCTAGTCGAGAGCTAAAGAGGTATTCCCAGTTATGTCTATTGATACCTCATGAAAATAATATCCAGAGTGTTTTTAGTGAGATAATAATGAATGCAAGATATAAAATTCCACCCTATTATGTCATAGAACTCGGCAATTTCACTCACTCCATATCGAGAGTGAAATACTCTTGAACTTTGCATTTCACTCTTTGAAAAATATTCTTGAGAGTGAAGTCACTCCTCAAATTTCTGCTCTCAACAACACTCAGTACAGATTTCACTCTTCAGATTTTCAATTTCACTCTTGAAAATTTTGGTCAAAGAGTGAAATACTCTTGAGAAAAAATGCGAGTGAAATTACTGATAGTGAGATTATAGTGGGAATGTTGGCACTTATTTTGATGTCAATGGAAAAAAGAAACTCTAAGCTATCTTGTGGTACCAAATTTACAGGAATCAAATGTTCAATAAGGAAAATCGCAGTAAACACCCTCTCCTCGGTGTGGTGTTACAAAAATGGCTTGGGCAGACAAGTTCGTGGTTTAACAAACAACAGTGTCCATTATGCCTTGGTGGTTGAGATAGCTATCATAAGGTGTGAAATGGCATGCATGGCCTAATCTAGTTACATAACAATAGTGTCCATAAATTACCAGTACTCCCTTTGTATACTAGTAGAACTGTTCCAGTCATTAAGCAGTAAAATGATGTCAACAAAACATGCTTAGTGTGCAATCCAATGTGTGTCCTTGTGTATGTGAAGGTTTGTACCAGTTGACCAATTGACACACATGTTGGGTGTAGGGCTAATCCTTGTAAAAATTTGGTTTCTCAGTAGTGGGAGAGCGTGGCCTAGTGGTTTAGGGTGCACTGCTTGCTTTCCTGGGTTCGTATCCCAGTGGGGTCACTTGCTGGGATTTATTTGGGTTCTCAATTCTAGATTTGATCTGTATACCAGCTATGATTAAATACAGAATACCGCTCTACTCCATGGTTCATTTGGAATTGGGCTAATGAATCATGAAAGCATCCCGTCCTTCAGAGGGGATGTTAAGCCGTTGGTCCCATATACAGAGAGCCACAACGTACATGTACATCGCAGCCAGTGTCGAATAAGAGTGGAGTTAAAACCCGGACTGTTCCCAATCCTCCCCAGCCTCAAAGTGGACCATGTTAGGAGCATCCATATCATGGATACACACGGCTTCGGATCAGCTTACTCAGTTGAATAAATCCTAACACCACCACAAGCCATTCCAATGACTTGTAGATACGCTAAGAAGAAGAGGTTACCCGCCCCTCCTGGATTCCACCCACACTTTAACGAGGTGCACCCTCACTAAATTCGTTCATTAACCTTCATAGAAGATAAATTGCTGTCGCTTCAAGTCAGTGCGAGTGGTTTACTGATGCGACCAACAAGTCTCACACTGACGTCACTGCTCAGAGGGATAGAAACAGTCTAGAAGTGGCCCAGTCACTCAATGGCGCGGTGTGTAA